>PVKA01004446.1:0-12358 GCA_004027165.1 Ctenomys sociabilis | reverse complement strand
TTACCAGTTATTGTCTCTGGTGTTGATGCTGTGCTCGCACACAGTAGGTGCACAGTCAGGATTTCTGAATTTCTGAACTGAATTTCTCCTAATGTTAACTTGGCTCACATTCTTGTCTGTTTCAGGGCATTTTGAGCTTAATAATTTTACATTGGTATTCTTGGAGGAATCTGCCTTTCAGAATTCCAGTCCTGAGAGACAGGAAATGTTTTGCAAGCAAATCAAACATACCTTTTACAAAATGAAATCATACAACAGAAGGATTTTCTTTTTTAAAACATGCATTCAATTTTGAAAAGCCACACAATCTAGAAGGAAGAAAGAACATATTAGTTTGGGATTCAGAGGACCAGATGTCAAGATTGGCCTACATCTTTACAGCTGTTTTTCAGACTTGAAGTTCTGTGTTATCTATTATTTGATGCAAAACAGGAAAATAGTTGTCCCTCCCCCAGGCACTGAAAAGGTGGGTCACACTTAATACCTGGGTAGAGGGAAAGTGGGTTGCACAAGTCTGGCGGGTAGATTCTACCCACATTCTGTGCGCCAGACCATAGGCTCTATGTCTGCTGTCTCTACACATCTCTGTTCTGCTCCAAAGTGACTCCCTGAAAGGGGATTGGTCCTTTCTTCACAAAAGAACAACGATCCCTGGGTGCTGAGTTCCTTCATTATGCTTTGAAGAGAACACAGGGAATTCAGTAATGGGGACATATGGTCTATGGTGGGACCGGAGTTCTTAGAGCCCCTTCAGAAGCTGTGAACTAAAGCTGGGAGGTGGTACTTAGGTTCTGATATATCACAATGTTTGGGCAGCTCAGTGGTTTGTGGGTAAGTGGGACTGACTGTGTGGAAGTCTTCCAGATGGCCATGCCCTGGAGGTAAGCATTTTCCCACGTGACCAGGAGCGGAGTGCCTGGATATGGGCTGCTTTGTTCTCAGGGATCTTTTTTTGTGACTTCAGGGCAGGTACCAGACCTTTCCATAGAATGGGAAGAGTGGTGGCACCCAGGTAGGCTGCCGCTGGCAGGACGGCAGGGCATGACTGCAGTACTCTCAGCCTGACGTGTACTAAGGGTTCAGTCAATGTTTGTTATTAGCCAGTGTGTTAGCGTCACAGCTCCGGGAGCACAGGGACCTCAGAAAGTGGGCCTGCAGCAAAGTAGCTGAAAAATCAGTGTGCTGATGTTCAGCCCCAGCCATTGTGTCCCCGAGGAGCAAAGTCTCTGATCAGGCTGCATGCGGCAGGACTGGCAGCCTTCTCTCTCCCAGGGTGTAACTTTGCTTACCCAGTAAAAGCAAGGAGCAGACATGAAACACTTGGCCAAGCCCCAGATGAATGTAGGCCTGCCTATTAGTGGTGTGCAAGGATCCCCAGTGCTGCCGGGCCTCCTCCTTTGGGGGATTTCCCCAGGCCGTAGCCTTACAGTGAGCTGGGGCCTGGGGTTTGGCTCTGAGCCTCTGGGCCTTGCTGGCTTCACTTCAGTGGCAGCTCAGTGTGCTGTGGGTTTATCACTGACAGCCATGGGCCAGGCTGAGCCTGATGTCCACTCAGGCGGGCACCAGCTTGGGACAGCTGCTCAGAGTGCTGGAACAGGAGGCTCTCTGTGCAGGGCTGAGGAAAAGAAGCGTGCATGGTGCAGGGGAAAGAGCCAGGCTGGAGTCTGCAGAGACTGTCTGTGCCCAGCTCTGCCAGTGGGCAGCTGTGTGGCACCGAAGAGGAACACACCATGCTGGACTTACGGTCTCCACTCTGGAAGAGGGAGATGTGGAACTAGAAGTGGTTCTTTTAAGCAGAATTCTCAAAGAGTGAGTTGAAACAATGCAACGACACATAGAAACATATTAAAGCAGAAATTGTGGTTAAACTGGCTGCCCTTCCCCCGAAATGTAGTTCTAACCATCAATATCTGCTTTGCCCATCTTTCCATGAGTTTGTCTGACCGACTGCATACTGTGTGCTTTTGATGAGTATCCCCTACTCACCCAGTCTGCTTTGGCTCCCTGAGAACTAAGTGAGAGAAAGCTCCTGAGAAGTAGGCTCATTGCTTCAGATAGGCTCCTTTTGTTGATATTTTCTGGAAAGGCATTTATGAGTCGATATGACTTATAGTCCTCCTGGTGGGCACTGAAGCTTGGAAAGGCCACCTAATCGCTTCGCTTTGCTCCTCATTAGTCATCTTACACCCATGAGGAGTGGGAAGATGTGGTGGGTGGCATGTATGCAGAGGTAGTGTTGGCTCAGACCATGGAGGGGCTGGCACATGTGCCCATGCACTGCCAGCGCTGTGTGCCAGGAAGGGCCCTGATCTTGCCATCCATTGACTCTTCTTTTTTCTCTCCTCCCTCTCTCAACTCCCCTCCTTTCTGTATTTCCTCCTTTTCTCTCTTCTGTCTCTAGTACTGAAGCAGTGCTGATGCGTAGTTCTGTAGGCACTCGATGGAAAGAGAAAGGTCAGGGGAAACACAGGAGGAACACTACAGTTAAGCTCTGTAAGCTCATGGCCGTGTGTATTAGAGGACCTGGAAGGTGCCCAGGGCCGCCAGCGCTGGGAGATGCGCTCAGGGCCCACTAGAGCAGGGGAAGAGGCCCGTTCTCTGCCCAGCGGAGCATGTAGGGCTGGCGCGCATTGCAGTCACATGAGCTTACAACAAACAAAACAAACCTATGCAGAGCTTCTCTCTCACACCAGAACTAAGGAAAGAAAATACATTCTGAGGATGGAACCCAGGGCCAAGCAAGTGCTGTACCACAGAGGGTACATCTCCAGGTCTACAGGATGCGTTTTGTGAGGGGGAATGTTTGAACAGTGCTTTGGGATAGAAGGTCCGTGGGAAGGAGTCCGTGTTCTTCGAAAGAGAGAACAGGGTTTCCAGGCGCAGCTATGACTTCTACCCGAGACTGACGCAGGCGAGGGGTCTGCCCTCGGTGTTCATTAATACTTAATGATTAGTACTTAATAGATTTATACTTAATAAGATTAAAATTAGTAATTATTTTAATTATGACATGTTTTCTTCCTCTCTCTCCCCTGCCATGGCAGGCTCCGCACATCTCAGTATTACAGTTATAATGGTAACAGATAAACCTTAATTAAAATATTCCAAAATACAATGGCTGAATTAAAGTGCTGTGACATGTCATTTCTATCTCATTTGGAGCTTTTGCTGATGATGATGAACATCTTTCTGTGGCTGGTGGCATCGTGGCTGCTCGGAGTGGTGGCCCATGTGTCATTCAGTGCTGGCCACCACAGCTGCTTCCCAACCCTTGGTTTGGTTTGTTTGGCTTTTGAACCCAAGACTGTTTCCATTTTTTTTACTTTGAGATAGGGTCTTGTTAAGCTGGTAAGCTGCCTGGGCTGGGCTTGAACTTGTGATCCTCCTGCCTCAGGCTTCTAGAGTGCTGAGATTATAGGTGTGTGCCATGGTACCAGTGTGCACCTGGGGGCAGAAAGCAAATTCCTTGGGTCAGGGACTTTCCTTCCTGCTAGCCTCTTTAGATGATTTCTCCTGCCTGATGCTCTGCCTGATGTCCCTTCCCCTCTGTGCTATGTCCTCAGGCTATGGCAGCCATGAGGAAGACATCCTGTTCTGGGCTCTCGGTGCCATCCCTCTCCCAGCAGCGGTTTCCCTTCTGCTACTAGTTACTGGGCATCGCTTTTGCTTCCTTTTGAACCCATTCACGTGTCTGGTTCATGGCTCGGGTTTGGAGACAGCCTCCAGATACACGTAGCCTCCTCCGTGATGATTCCTGATTGGTGGACTTTTGACAGCTAGCCTTTGCTCTTACATTTGGCTATGTATTTGCACTTAATAATAAACATTTATGGACTTTTATGGGCACTGTGCTTGGTGCTCGGGTCCAGACACAAAGGACACTGTCCCAGTCCAGTGTGTGGAGCAGAAGAAAAGATTATGCAGACAGAGGGAGTTGGAGCTGGGCGTTAGGGCAGTGCAGTATGGTGTGGATGGCTTGGGCAGGGCAGGGGAGGGGCTGCTTCTGGATGTGTGGCCCTATGCCAAATTTTGAAAGATAAGAAGGTGCTATCCAGACAATAATAAGGGCAGGATAACACCAAACAGGAGCAACTCCTGAAGTGTGAAGCATCAGGGCACGACATCCCTGGACCTGAAAATGAGAGGGAGGCAGGAGGGCAGGATCCGAGGGGTGAGAGTGGAGGGGGAAGGCAGCAGAGTCAGTAAGGGCCAAGACTGAGAGCAGGTTGCCGTCAGGTTGGGGAAGGCTCAAGTTCGTAGGTGGGTGCACCCACTGAGCCATGTCACAGGCAGGAGCTGGCTGCTACAGCACAGTCATCGGACGCGCTGAGCCCTGCTTGGTGCCAGACGGTCAGTAACTTCCCTGCTTCCCTTTAGGCCACAGCCAGTTCAGAGTTGCCCTAACTTGGGTTGTTTTCATCACAGTCTTCTGCAGATGGATGCAGAGATCCTTCTCACACACACCCCCTCTTAACATCTCCGAAGTTATCTAGTCCAGAGTTATTTAAAAATATTTCCAGTTTTGAATGGTGAAAACTTACAAACAGCACAATGTCACCTAGCTGGAAGTATTTCTGTGAAAAATTCACAAAAATATGTGCTAAAACCTCTGGGAACCCCTGGGGCCCTTTGGAGCTGCGTAGAGACCTGCAGTGTCTCCTGTGAGGCCCAAGGAGGCCTTCTGGCCCCTGCTCCATCCTCCTGCCCCCATCATTCATGCTCCTGTGCTCAGTTAATGACTTCTCCTATTCATTCAACAAACTCACAGGGGGCTCCGACTTATGCCTGGCTTTGTGTTGCAGATTTGGAATACAAAGATGAATGAGACAAGGTTGGCATTCCATCACATTCTATCTAGAGAGGAAGACCAAGAAGTTCAGAGACCCAGGCAGGCAGAGAGAGGCCGTGTTGTCCAGAGAAAGGAAGGTCCTAACAAGGTCCCATGATTAGGAACCAGCTTTACCATCAGCAATGGAGAAATCCATCCTCCCTATCAAAGACAGAAAGAAGAACCACGGAGAAAAAGAAAATAAAGAGCTTAATGCCTATAAAAGCCATCTAGTGCACTAGTTAAATTTGAGAGATAAATAATTTTATCTGTGAAAATGTCAAGGGGAAGGAGATGCATAACTTCTTTAAGAATAACTCCTGCCTCTGCTGGCACGTCAACACCCAGAAGCCTAAAATAATTTGTGCTCGAAGATGGATGTGGCTGAAGAGCTCAGTGTTATTGCCAGCCTCGTAAATCAGGGGCACTGGGAGCATCTTTCTCCCACACGTCCCGCTTCTGCTCCCTGGCTCCTGACCTCCCCACCCGGCCCTGGCCACAGTCAGGTTATCTCTGATGAGACATTCAATAACCTTCCTCTTCTGCTTGGAGCACGGTTGTGTGTGTGCCTTACATACGGGATATTGATTGCAAATACATTGTTGGTGGGAAGACATGCCTCTGTGGACGTGTTAGGAGGGGGAAGGGAGGGAAATGAAATTAAAAAGAGACGGAAGAAACCACGTATGCCCCCCAGTTAGAAACCGCACACATATTTGAAGCTGATGATGTTTTGGTTGCTTATTTCTTTTTGTTCATTCTTTCCTTTTATCTCGAGGTTCTAAATGTCAATATTGCATTTACTGCTGAACAAACTAAAATCATAACAAATATAATGAAAGGAGAGAGAAAGCCTCAGCTTTTTGCAGAGAATGATTGACATTTTGCCATCCTGGATGGGCTGAACCTTTATCTTGACTGAGTCAGCTCATAATTAAACAATAAAGGAAGAGCTGTTACTTGCTTTGAATATATACAGTCAGTTCCCTGCGAAGAGGGGTAGTTGTGTGTTTCAGAAGAGCTGCTGCTGTCCCAATGCTCTGTAAGGAAGGAAATGTGTGTATTTTATAAACTCTGTTCTTGTCTCTGTCAATGCTGAAGACTCTGAGGTGACATGGTAACTGTCACAAGTAGTTTTTACTTAACAACTTTGCACACTAACAATCCTGAGCTCTGGAGGCCCTGAAGAGGAGTAGGAGGATCATGATGGGGAAAGAAAGGCAAGAAAGTGGTTGGGAATAGAGATTTGGCTTTCTTGCTCCTACTCTTGTTTTTGTTTGGGTGGCATTGAGAAAGCTGTGTAGAATTCTATGTGTGTGTGTGTGTGTGTGTGTGTGTGTGTGTGTGTGTGTGAGAGAGAGAGAGAGAGAGAGAGAGAGAGAGAGAGAGAGGACAGAGGGAGAGAGGAAGGGGGAGGGGGGAAGGGGCAGAGGGAGGGAAAGATGGAGAGAGGGAGAGGGAGGAAGGGAAGAGACAGAGAGGAGAAAGGGAAAGAGGGAGAGAGAGATGGGTAGAGAGAAAGAAGGAGGAAAGAGGGAGGGAGGAAGAGAAAGATGGAGGGAGAGAGGGAGAGGGAGGAAAGGAGGGAGAAACAGAGAGGAGAAAGAGGAAAGAGGGAAAGAGGGGGAGAGAGAGAGAGACAGAGAGACAGACAGAGAGAGAGAAAAGAGAAGGAGGAGAGAGAACTGTGTATTGACCATGAGCTGCCAAATCTTTCCCAGGTGATAAACAGGCCCTCTATGATCTGACAGGAAAGTCAACTGTCTGAGGACTGCTGTCTCAGCAACTGGAAAGAATCCTTGAAACAGTTAAGAAAGATGATCTTCCAATAGACCAATATGTTTTCCCAATGGCCTCTCAGATTAAGATGTGGCATAGGAATCTGCTCCAGATACCCAGGTGGAAGAATGAATCTATCCAGAGAATGAGCCTAACTAGACCCAGTGTCCCATCCCCCACCCAGGACCCAGGGGCTCCAGCGGTTCATCTTATGCACTGCCATTTAAAGTCTTTGTCCAGTGCACATGCAGAAGATTGCAGTGACAGAGGGAAATTCTTATGTTATGAAGGAGGATGAGGCTTCACATACCTTCTTGTCACCTAGCTCTGTTTTACTTTGACACTTCCTGGGATAGACATGTCTAATTATTCCATGCAAACCCAGCTGGGCGATTGGAAGAGACATCCTGTTAGCCCTTTCCTCCGGTAACCTCCATTGCAAGAATCCATCCTCAGTTATTTTCTCTTTCTAGCTACCTGTCTGCTGTTACTTCTCCATGGCTACCTGGGTGTCAGCAGAAGATCTCTCAGGATGGACAGGTTAGCACCAAAGGCATAATCCGCTAGTCAGATTTCACACGGCTGCACAAGCAACAGGGACCCTTGACAGGTAAGTGAGTACATATGGGACGACACTTGCTATTAGCTGCAAGCGGCAAGTGACACCCTAAAAAGCTAGTTAGTGATGCAATGTCAGAGCTGTGAAAGCTGAGTCTTGTTCCAGCCCTTATTTCTCTGCCTCACCCTGCTCTTCCCTAGATGGGATTTCTCTTCTTTCAGTCTCTCCCTAGCCATGAGATGAAGAGCGAGAAGCCACCTTGCACCCTGTGACTGGGATGTTTTCCTGGCATTTGTCCCTCAACCCGCATTACTGCAGAATGCAGGGAGGACTCTGCTTGGGATCACTGGTGCCACACACCTTCCTTCATGAATCTGGGATGCTTTCAGCCTTCTTTTCACTTTTCACCAGAAACCTACACCCCAGCAGGGAAGTTCTTTGAAGTCTAAATACTTCACTATTCCTTTGGCTCCAGGGAATGTTTGAGGGATTAGTTTTCAGTTGATTTTTCTTTTTGGTCATTAGACTGAGCAGTTTTAGGACAAGAGAAAGGGTCTCTTTTCTTAGTGGGTAAAAGACCTCCTCTAGGATCACTCTGGAAGGGCTCTGGAGAGGAGAACGTTGCGTAGTCTGTTGGGACAGATAATGGTTCCAGGCCTGAGGTGTTAGGTGATTCAACTTCTGAGTGTCCCTAGGCAGGCAGCTGGGAGCGCATCGCAGCTTCAGGTTTCTGTTCGTGGAACACCTGCGCTGCACTCCGGTTTCCAATTAGCAAAGGAGCAGGCGTGGGCTCTTCTAACCAATCCCTGAACTGACTAAAGACGAGCTATGATGACGTCATGTTTCACCGGAAGATGAGGAAACACAACCCAGTGATCAGCCGCTGTCATGAGTTCATTGCCATGGTCAACTGCGAGGAGCACGAGCTTTCGTGTGAAACTCTTCTCATTTCATTTGCCCACTTTCTTTCAAGTGAGCTGCCTTCTTCTTACACATATTTTTCACACTGCTCTTTTGTCAGCTGTGTGTGTGTGTGTGTGACAAAAAGCTCCTCTTGGTTTGTAACTTGTTTTTCACTTTCTTTGCAGGGTCTTGATGAACTGAAGTTCTTAATTCCATTAAATAAATACTAAGCACATGAAGAGACAATCAAGCTCTTTGGTAACTGGGGAGATGCATGATAAGTGCAAATGCATTTCCAGCTTCACTCATTTTACTGTTAAGAATGACGAAATGACAGGGTCCCAAGCAACGGAGAAATTAGGTATCTAGGAGCCTTTTGTGCCCTGCTGTCGGGAATGGTTTTTTTTTTTTTTTTGTATTTTAGGGAAGGGTCTACAGGATGTAGATCACACTCATAATGATCCACTGCCTGTTTACAGCCTCCCAAGAGCTGGTATTACAGGCGTGCACCACCATGCCCAGTCTCAATTGCCCTCTCAGGGTGCCCCTGGCATGACAGGCCCAGGGATCGGGCCCCCTGCCTGCTTGCAGGTGCTTTAATCCCCTGAGCTATTGGGTCGGCCCTTGTGCCCTGCTGTTTGGAATATGAAACAGTATGGCCACATTGGAATTATCCCATAAAACTAAATATTTGAATACTTCAGAACCCAGCTCTTCCCTCCTGGGAGAATATGCAAGCACTGCTCTTATACACCTACACCAGCAAGACTGTCTGAGGGTGCTCACGCAGACACTATTCCCAGAAAGCAAAACCTGCATAAAGATAAGCCAGGATGAATACACTGCAGTGCATGTGTACAGTGGAAAAATAAAGCTCAGACAAAAATGAATAATAGCCACATGCAAAATATGGATTAGTCTTAGTAATTGAATTTGAATGAAAAAGCAAGTCTCAGTAGAATACATATTGCTTGATAACCCTCATATGAAGCTAAAAATCGATTCAAAACACAAATATTGCTTTTAAAAAGAGTATGTGTAGCTGTAATAAAACCTTATTTGTAAAAAGGAAGGCGAATCAATGATGAACGGAAGACTTAAGATAGTGCTGACTGTGGGCAGGGGAAGAGAGACATGCGACTCAGGTGTTAGCTGGTGATGGAATGGGTACATTAGAAATATGTACAGCACTAGAAATATTTGAATGCAAAGGGCCAGCCAAATAGCTCAGCAGATTAAAACACCTGCAAGGAGGCACAGGGGCCGGGGTTTGATCCATGGGCCAGCTGAGCCAGCCCCGCCCCTGGGGCACTCTGAGAGGGCAATTGAGGCTGTGCGTAGTGGTGTCTGCCTGTAGTCCCAGCTCTTGGGAGGCTGTAAGCAGGCGGATCACTATGAATCTGATCTAGTAGTGAGACCCTGAGCACCCTGTAGACCCTTCCCTAAAATCCAAAAAAAAAAAAGAAATATATGAATGCAGACACAGACATTCAAATAATCAGTTTAAAAAGTGGATAAAGTCCTTAAATAGACTTTTTTTCAACATCACTAACCATCAGAGAAACACAAATTGATGCCACAATGAGATATCATCTCACACCCAATAGCACGGTCACTATTAAACAAAGCAAAACAAAAAGTAAACCAGGCAGAGCGAATGATGTATGTTTATAATCTCACTCCTTTGGGATGCTGAGATAGGAGCACCACACATTTGAGCTTAGCCTAGGCAGCTTGGGGAAACCCTGTCTTAAAAAAGACTAAGGACATAGCTCAGGCTGGAGGGACAAATAATAAATGTTGGTGAGTGTGTGGAAAAGCCCGAACACCTGGGCAGAGTTCATAGTGTGTAAATGGCGCAACTCAACTAAAAACTGGAAAACTCGAAAATTAAAAATAAAAATTACCCTAAAATTCTACTTTTTGGGGTGTACATCTGAAAGAATTGGAAGCAGGGTTTTGAAAGCTATTTGCAAACTCATGTTTGGTGCAGTATTATTCGTGAGAGCCCAGTGACAGAAACAAGCTGTCTATGAGGACAGGTGGACAGGCAGAGGCTGGTGCTGTGTAGACACAAGATGGAGCACTGCTCAGCTTTGAAGAGGATGGCAGACTTCCTGTTCTATTGCTGAGACTTGAGGACTTTATGCTGTGTGGGTGAATACGTGTCTCACAAAAGGACAGATGTGGTTCCTTCCACTTATATAAGGGCCTAAAGTATTTGTATGAATAGAAACATAGAAACAGAAAGTAAGGGCTGGGAGAGAGGGAAATGCAGACTTTTTTTTGTAGGTGGGAACAGAGTTTCAGAGCTGCAAGACAAAAAAGAGTTCTGGAGATCCATTTCCCTAAATTTGAATGTACTTAATAGTACTGATTTGAACATTTAAAAAATGATTAAGATGGTAAGTGTTATGTTATGTGTTTTTTAAAATCACAATTCAAAAATACCTTTTAAGAAAGCAGGCATCACACTGTAGAGCTCACTAAATCACTGTTGAGTGTTTAAAAACAGAGCCTCGGGTGGAGTTCAGCACTGAAAGGAAAATCACACTCAACTCCCAAGACACTCATATAGAAGTCCTGCCTCCATCACCCTCTAAACAATTTGAAACATAAATGAGCAAACATATAAATTTTTTTTTAAAAATAAAAAAAGCCAGGCATAGACTAAAGGCAGGGGAGTGTGATTAATAGTCCTGTTGTGTCTCATTCCAGATTTATTGCTGGCGCTTGTAAAATAGAGTAAGGCCACAAATAGAAACATCCCATCTGGCCCTGATCAGGAGTGAAGAAAACTTCAGAGCCCTGTGATTCTTGGTCTCATCATGAGTAAGGGAACCTGGCCAGAGGGTCAAAGCTGTAGCCCTTTCGAGGATGCTGTGATCCTTGGGATGTGGTCAGGCCAGCAGTTTTGACCAAGGAAGACTGAAGTACCTGTGGATTGCTTACTAATGGAAGTAATTAAACTTACTGGATTTATATTTGATTTATTACCATCTTATGAATTCACAGGTTGGCTCATCTAACAGTAGGTGGAATTGATCCCTTGATCCTATTTAATTAGATTTGTTGGCAGTGATAAAGACTTTCTTTTCTTGATCAGCATTTGAAATGACCATACTATAATTAAACCTGGAAGCGAACATAGCGTGGTACTCCAGAGGGTGGCAACGTAGAATGGATATATTCATGACAGAACTTGTTTTGGAATGTGTGGGTGTGGATGTTATGGATCCATTCATTCATTGGGGGTATGGAGGGCTGAAGGCAGAAGTGTGTCCTACCTTCCACCCTTCCCTGGATCCACCCCCTAATGAGGTGACTTTCAGCTCTTCTCAGAAAGAAGGAGAGACTCTTTTTCTATCCCTGCATCTGAGTTGGCCTGGGGATCTGCTGAGCCAGTGCATGGTGGTGGAGGTGAGGTTGTGCTAGTTCTCAAGTGGCTTTGCATACCGCTTCTTGCTTCCTGAAAATGTGCTGCTGCTGTGCTAATAAGGCTACTGACTTAGTTGGGGACGGCCATGCAGCCTAACCATGGCTGTCCCTGCCGGAACAGCCAGATCACCAGTGGACACTTGAGCAAGGCTGTCTTAGGCTTGCCACACCCAGCTGGGCCTCAGGTGACGAGTGACAGATGTGTGAGGCTGGCTGGATTTTGTTGAGCCGGGCCCACAGTCACACTCAGCTGTCACAAAGACAGATGAATAGAAGAAATGCTTACTGTCTTTAGGCCACTGAGTTGACTTTATTTCTTACACAGCAACAGCTAACTTTGAGCATGATTAAAAGTCTGTGTTAGTTGTTTTGTCTTTTGAGAACTTCCTAGACTAATAGACACAAAACACTTGGAGAGCAGCAAATGGAAGTGTAAGACCAAGTGTTCAGTTGTGAGAGCCCTGCCACCTGGATCTGCGGTGTGGCCCTTGAAGAGAGCTGGGCGGTGTGGCAGCTTTGCTGGAGCTCCATACTAATTAAGGAGGGCAGAAAGTTTAGGGAAAGAATATCTGGATATTCATGGAAAAGGCAGATTTGGTTACAGTGGAGGTTTCGGACTTAAACACAGCTGGGACTCAAGGAGAGGGGCCCGGTTGGAGGGCCAGGAGCGAAGGGGGACGGCGGTTCCCTCTGTGCTCAGAGGATGGGCAATTGCACTGGACTTCAGGGAGTCACATTGTGTAAAACTGCCCCTGGAGAGGTGAGCAGTGTATTTAAATATCTATAAGGAAAGAGAGCCTATGTTGGTATGCCATAAGTATGTGATGCACGGCATAGGAACATGCAAGTCT
>PVKA01004445.1:0-99101 GCA_004027165.1 Ctenomys sociabilis | reverse complement strand
ACAAATTGAAAAATGACTAAGAGATCAGAGAAGACATTTTTTTTTTTTTTTTTGTCTTTTTGAGACAGGGTCTCATTATGCAGTTCACGCTGGCCTTAAGCTCACTTTGTAACTCAGGCTGGTCTCGAACTCACAACAATCCTCCTGCCTCAGCCTCCCGAGTGCTGGGATTACAGGCATGCGCCACCACACCCGGCTTCAGAGAAGACATTTGACCAAAGAAGATACGTATGGAAAATAGGCCTTGGAAAATATGGTCTACAATATAGATAATCAGGGAAATAAAATCTAAACAACTTGAAACCACTGCATACCTACTAGGAAATCTAAACTGCAGAATATTGCCTGTATCACATGTTGACAAACTCCCACTTACTGCTGATGCTTGTTGACTTCTTTCTTTTTTTTTGGTGGAACTGGGGATTGAACTCAGGCCCTTGCACTTGCCAGGGAAGCACTTATTCCACTGAGCCATCTCCCCAGAGCCCCTGCTTGTTGATTTCTTACAAAACAACAACAATACACTATTATCATGTAGCCCAGAAATTGCACTCCTTGTTATTTACTCAAAGAAGTCGAAAACTTATGATCACACAAAATCCTACACAGAGATATTTATGCCAATTGCAAGATATCCTTCATAGATGAATAGATAAGTAAATCATGTTTTATATAAGATAATAAATATTGCTTAGCATTAAAAATTTGTTATCAACTTTCCAGAATGCGCTGAGAGATGGAGGAGTGGTGGCTATTAGACCTGCACACGGCTTTGCGCTCCTTCCTGCCTACCCCACCATGGCCCAGCCTACTCACTGCTATAGAAAATGGTGAAAAAAAAAGTGACTTATTACCATGTTTTGGGGGTCAAACCTACTGCCACCCAAGAAGAACGAAAAAAGGCTTATAGGAAACTGGCTTTGAAGTACCATTCTGATAAGAATCCAAATGAAGGTGAAAAGTTTAAGCAGATTTCTCAAGCTTATGAAGTTCTCTTTGATGCTAAGAAAAGGGAATTATATGACAAAGGAGGAGAAGAGGCAATTAAGGAGGGTGGAGCAGGCGGAGGTTTTGGTTCCCCCATGGATATCCTTGATACATCTTTTGGGGGAAGAGGAAGGATGCAGAGAGAAAGGAGAGGTAAAAATGTGGTGCATCAGCTCTCAGTTACCTTAGAAGATTTATATATTGGTGCCATAAAAAAACTGGCTCTGCAAAAGAGTGCAATTTGTGACAAACATGAAGGCTGAGGTGGAAGAAAGGAGCTGTGGAGTGCTGTCCCAAATGCTCAGGTATTGGAATGTAAATAAGAATTCATCAGATAGGACCCAGGATGATTCAACAAATTCAGTCTGTGTGCATGGAGTGCCAGGGCCATGAAGAACACATCAGCCCTAATGTAAGAGCTGCAACAGAAAGAAGATAGAGAAAAGAAGATTCTAGAAGCTCATATTGACAAAGGCATGAAAGATAGCCAGAAGATAACCTTACATGGTGAAGGAGACCAGGAACCAGGGCTGGAGCCAGGAGATACTATCACTGTGTTAGATCAGAAGGACCATGTTGTTTTTACTGGATGAGGAGAAGATCTTTTCAAGTGTATGGGTATACAGCTAGTTGAAGCACTGTAGGGCTTCCAAAAGCGAATATCCACTCCTGACAACTGAACTGGTAGTATCACTTCTCATCCAGGTCGGGTTTATCAAGCACGGAGACTTCAAATGTGTGCTAAATGACAGCGTGACAATTTATCATAGATCATCTGAAAAGGGTTTTCTAATCATCGAATTTAAGGTTAAACTTTCCTGAAAATAGCTTTCTCTCTCCTGATAAACTCTCATTGCTAGAAAAACTCTTCCCTGAGAGGAAGGACGTAGAAGAGACCAATGAAATAGATCAAGTAGAACTGGTGGGCTTTGACCCAAATCAGGACAGATGGCTTCACTGTACTGTGGAAGATTGTGAGGGTGATGGCCATCCCAGAGGGTGCAGTAGTGAGTGCGTGAAGGCCTAGAATCATCATATACACACTACCAACTATTGTTTTTATTTCAATATTCAATTCTAATAGCATTTTAGAAGTTAAATGGAGAATAAACACAAATACAAAAGCTCTCACTTTGCCCTGTATGTATGATGACTTCAGTGTGCAAGATGAAATTTCATGCCTGCAAAAAGTACCTATCATGGTTTGTGTATAGAGGTCCCCCCAAAGCCTCCTGCAGTCTTGGGGTGGTTTCTGGAATTTGTGGTTAGTTATTGTGGGTATGGATGCTGCACCTACCCCGGGGCAGGTAATTTGCATCTCAGTGTAAGGAGGGAAGAGAAGTTAGCTGCATGAGCTGCTGCTGTCCCTGCCTTGTGCTTTTGCTCTTTGCCATGTTCCACTCTGCCTTGGAGCCAGCTGAGTACGGACTGAAACCTCCAGTAAATGTGAGCTAAGTAAACCTTTCCTTCCTTGATTTTGAGTGTCAGGTATTTGTCCCAGCAATGAGAGAAGAGGAACTAAGACAGTACCTAATCCTGGTGTCTGTTAGGCCATGCCTTGTAATTGATTTCAGTCGTATACATGGACAAGCTTAGACTGAAGTGCTAGATACATATGCTGACTTTAGTGTATGACCCTTCATTGTGAAGCTGTGGATAAAACTGTATTTAACTGGCAGTCTCAAAAAGGAAACAGTTTGTGGAATTGTTGGTCTGTCTATAGTTATTTGTATTAAGTGGGACTCATTGTGATGTCTCTGTACTCTACTGCCTCAATTACTACTTGAAGGTGGAATAAAATATAATTTAGCCTATGATAACAGTGATGAAAATGATACCTTCCTAAGGAATGAGTTTATCATAATGCTGCTTCTTAAGGGCCTACATTTCTAGGATTGCAGTCCTTTCTGCTATGCCATCTTCATATTGACCACTCCTAGTTGCATTGTTTTTACCTTCTCTTTGGACCATGAAAAACCCTTGAGTTGTGACTTCAGAGCTGGCTAACTTTGAAATTAAAGTTAAAACACTACATGGAAAGGTAATTTGCATGTGTAATATAAGAAGGTATCCCATAGGTATGTTACAGGTTTACTTTATCCCATTTGATTTAATGATTCAGAGTAACTGTAATTTAATGGTAATAGTATAGAAAATTATGATGAATAGTTTTACTTGGATGTTTTAAAAAGTCATATGTTCACTTATTCTGGGTATCAGAATTTAAGCAATTGTTAAATGTATGAATGTCTTTTTAACATACTGATTACAAAGCAAAAAATTATTAGTTACCAAGCATGGAAAAATCTGGAGGAAACTGGAATACTTATTACAAGTGAATGAAGACAATCTGAAAAGGCCTCATATTGTATATTTCTAACAATATATCTTTTTTCATTGCTGAGACAAAATACCTGAAGCCCAAAGTTAAAGGGGGGAAAGGTTTGTATGGCTCACAGTTTGTAGTGATTTCAGTACATAATTGGCAATGTGCTGTGGCAGACAGGCCTCATGTAGGAGAAACATTTATGGAGTTCAGAAAGTAGCAAAGCAGCAAAGGGCCTATACAAGCGTGCTTCTGGCCCTCATGTTGCATTGCAGGCTACCCATCTTATGGTGGGTGTGGCTCTCAGACCCTTAATCCCAGCCAGAACTATATGCCAAATCATTTGAAGACTGATTCACTAATCACACACTCAATCCCAGCATCATGCACTCTAGATTCAGCCACCCATGAGAAAGACCCATGATTGCATGAGGTATTGGGGGAACAACTAGACACAAAGCATAACAGAAAATGACATTCTGGAAAAAATTAAACTATAGACAATATAAAGATCAATGGTTGCCACAGAATTTGGAGAGGAAGAGAAGAATCAATGGAGCATGAAAAAAATTTTAGGCACTGAAAATATACTGTACGATACTATAATAGTAGATATGTGTCTTTATACATTTGTCTAAAGCTATAATGTATGCAATACCAAGAATGAATCCTAAGGTAAGCTACAAACATAGGTGATAATGATTTGTTAATATGGTACCACTGATTATAACTGGTGGGAACACTGATATTACAGGAAAAAAGAGTTATATAATAACAATCCACTTTTTTCTTCGATTGTACTATTAACCTAAAACTACTTTTAAAAAAGAAAGAAAGAAGAGTGAAGTAGACGCATGTCTATAAACAAGGTACATTTTGGAGCTAGGACTCTTTCCAGGTATAAACAAATTATTCATAATGATAAATAAGTAAATTTATGGGAAAGTCTTATGATTGTAAGTGATTATGGGCTTAAATCTAGAGTTTCAATATATGAGGACAAAGGACTGATAGGACTGCACAAACCTATAGTTTTAGTCATACATCTAAATGCCTATGTTTCAATAATTAATAGAACCAGTAGTCAGAAGATAATCAAGGAAACAGGAAACACAAACAAGTGTCAGCATGTTTGAATCAATAGTTATTTATTTATAGAGCATCATACAGTACATTAGCCATATATATCTTCTTTTAAGTACACATGAGTCATTTACCAAAGCCAGATTCTGAGCCACATTCTGAGACATGAAATAAATCTCAGCAAGTTTAAAAATCATTCAAATCCTAAAGTATGTTCTTTGACCTCAAGGGAATTAAATTAAAAATCAATAAGAGAAATCTTTGAACAGTCTCAAATATTAGAACATAAATATGACACATCCCGAGTAACCTCCAGGTCAATGAAGAAATCAATAGGGACATCTGAAAGTATTTATGACTCAATTAGAACAAGAAGTCAGCATACCAGATCTTGTGGGGTAAACCTGTCATGCTGAAGGGAAAGGGGTCCAGGAACAGCAGTGGGAACGAATGACACTGAATACCAATATTAGAAAAGGAAGCTCTCAGGTTATGATTTAAGGTTCTGTGTGAAGAGCTGAAGAAGAAGTTAAGAAAACAGAAGAAAAGGATGGATAATAGCATAGGAGTGAAATAAATAAGATAGAAAATACTAATATTGTAGAGAAATATCAATGAATGTAAATATTTTCTTAGAGAAGATTGATGAAATTGGCAAATGAAGAAATGACAGAACTTTCATGAGAGTAATGCCATCACTATGAATGTTAATTTTACAGGAATAATAAATAGGATGAACAATTGCATACCACGAAAGTTGATAAACTAAGTAAAATAGACAACTTTAAGAAGACTATCAAAGCCATTGATCAATTTATAAAATTCAGTTTTTTCTTTTTTTCTTTATTTCTTTTCTTTTTTTTCTTTTTCTTTCTTTTTTTTTTTTTTTTGTATTTTTAGGGAAGGGTCTATAGCGTGTTCAGGATCTCACTACTAGACTGGACTTGTAGTGATACACCTGTTTACAGCTTCCCAAGTGCTGGAATTACAGGTGCGTGCCACCATGCCCAGTCTTATAGAATTAATTTTAGGTAAAAATTCCCAAAGACAATTCCAGGAACAGATTGTTTCAACATTATTTTCTATAAATATATTTTTTCCTGTATTTTAGGGAAGGGTCTACAAGGTGTTCAGGGTCTCACTACTAGATTGGACTCATTGTGATTCTCCTGTTTACAGCCTCCCAAGTGGTGGGAGTACAGGCAGACATCACCACACCCAGTCTCAATGCTGTTTCAGCGTACCCGAGGGGCGGGGCTGGCACCGCAGGCCCAGGATTCAAACCCCTGGTCCCTGTGCCTGCTTGCAGGCACTTTAATCTGCTAAGCTATTTGGCCAGCCCTTTCTATAAATATTTAAGGAAGAAATAATTCAAATTTCAGAGACATACCTTGAAAAAATAGAAAGGAAGAATACCTTTTATCTTTATTGCTTAACGAACCAGATAAAAATTTAGGAAGAAAAAGAATGTTATAGGTCTGTATTCCTCATGAGCATAAATGCAAAATTTTGACAAATTTAGCAAAACAACATATAAAAGCCATGCTTAATTATGGCCATATCAAGTAATTTTAGGTTAATTCAACATTCAGAAATCAGAGTAATTTACCATATTATCTTAACCAAGTTAATGAAATTATCTTCATGATGATTTTATTATCATGATAAAATGTAGTTTTCAAAATCCAAAATCCAGTTTTGGTAAAAATTCTCAGCACATGTAGTCTAGAGAACATTCTCAATCTGAGAAAGGGCATTTGCAAAAACCTAGGCTGTCATACTTATTAGAAAATGACTGAACACTTTCTAACTATACTCTGGAACAACATAAGAATATACACTTTTACTATTTTTATTTTACTGGAGGTTTTAGTGCAAAAACTATTTTTAAAAAATTCTCAAGTGAGCAGAGTACGGTAATGCGCTGCTACGTACTTCGCTGCTGGGGGACTGAATGGGCAGACGGTAAGCTCAGGCTGGCTGGAGAACTCGGGAAAAGTTTGTATCAACATAAAAAGGGTCAAGGATGTAGGTCAGCGGTAGGGTGCTGCCTAGCGTACTTATGGGCCTGAGTTTGATCCTCAGCACCACCTACAAAAAAATAAAACAATTCAAAATAAAACAAAACAGAACAAAGCCCCCAAATTGCGTGTGAAGTACAGACTGTAGATGAAGAAGTAAAAGTTTTGTTGTTTGTAGACAACATGATCATCTGTGTAGACTGATGTCTGCAAAAAGTTCCAAAATTAATCAAATTCAGCATGATTACAAAACACAAAGGCAATATAAAAATCATTTTTTCTATGTGTAATGAACAATTGAAAATTAAAATGGTTGTGTATCATTGACAGTAGTACATAAATAGAATATGTATGGTTATATCTGATATAACATGCACAAAGCTTGTATTCTGAAAGTTACAATCATAGTGAAATTAGAACAATCTTAATAAATGAAGTGATATATTGAACTCATGAGCTGCCAACATAATATCATGATAATGTTTATTTTCCCTATGTTGATCTAGGAACATACGTTTACTCAAAATTCTAATATATTATTTTTTGTTGGTAGAAACTTATATTGTAATTCCAAAATTCATAGAGAAATGAAAGAATGTAGGACAGCTGGCATGATTTTAAAAATTAACAAATTTGGAAAGACTAAGACTATGGCAAATGTTTATTTAAAAATTTACAGTTGTCAAGACGGAATAGTATTGGTCTGCAGAAAGACTGGGCCAGACAAATGAGTTGAGAGGTGGTCAGTGAGGTCAGATCCCCAGGACAAATGATTTTCAGCAAAGCACAGGACACATTATAGTCTCTTCTAGAAATGATGCTAGATGGATGATTAGATATCTGTAGAAAAACAAAAAAAGTGTTGATCCAAATCTCACATCACATAAGGAGATACCTCTAAGTAATAGACAAGAGTAAGTCCTACAAATATAAAACTCTTAGAAGAAAATATCGGGGAAAGGCTTTGTGATGTCAGGACAGATTCCTTAGACATATCAACAAAGGCCTGATCTACAGAGAAAAAAATTAGACTTTATCAAAATTGGAAACTTATGCATTTAAAGACTCTATTAAAAGAATGAGAAGATAAATCTCAGAATGGAAGCATATGTTTTAAATATCATATGTGATAAAGAACGTTTTAGAATTTATTTCTATGAGTATACTGTGGAGAACCAACTAATGGCCAGCCTGGAACCCGGAGCTAAACTGAATCAGTGTGGTGCTGGTGTGGAAGGCCCGCTGGGGACTGCTGCCAGCCGCATGAAAGAACTGGAGGGGAAGATGGTGTGTCCTGCTGGAGAAGCTTGTGGTGCTCATGTCCCTGATACAAACTCTGCTGTTCTCATTGTCAGAGGTGACTGTGTGCTTGCTGTCGCTTTGGGTGGCTGCTGCTCTTTTGGGGGAACCCTGGCCCTTACCTTGAGCATCATAACTGAACTCCAGTACAGATCCCTCAACCTGCTGGCCCAGGCTTTTTGTCTTCCACCAGTGACCTTGGGGCCTTTTCGTGCAGATCCTGGATACAGGCTTATGTGAGACACTGTTGTGGGCTCTAGGCCTCTAGCTGGATTTGTGGAGGACATCGCCCTAGGACTTTAGGTCTTCTGCTGCAATTTTTGGTCTTTAATATGTGGACAAATCTGCATTTGACTTCTTGGGTGAATGTTATAAAAATAATCCTATAAATTCTGCATCCTGTTTAAATCTGTTTCCTTGCAAATCTTGACTACAACATACATAGTTGCAAAACATGATATTCACATTCCTCTTAGGAAGTAGGTATAAGTATAGCATGTACTTTCTTTTGTGGTACCAGGGATTGAACTCAGGACTTTTCACTCGCAAGGCAGGCACTTATTCCACTAAGCTATCTCTCTGCCCCTACATGTATTATTTATACTTTGTATTTTTCATCTAAGAGAAACCATATGGTATTTAATACTATGTGTCAGATTTGTTTCACTTACCATTTATGATCTTAAGATAAATTCATTTTCCTCCAAATGACTCAAATTTATCCTTTATGGCAGAGTAGTACTCCATTATGAATACACACCAAATTTCCTTTATCCATTCATCTGCTTATGGATATGTAGGCTAGTTCTAAAACTTACATGAATTGTGCTGCCATAAACAAAGGTATGCACGTATCACTTCGGTGCAATGTCTTTTACTTTTTTATAGCAGGGAAATAACTGTGCCGGATGAAATTTTTAGTTTAGTTTTTGAGGAACCTCCGTGCTGATTTCCAGAGTTTGCACCAGTTTCTATCCCTCCACCACAGCCTCATCAGTGCCTCTTAGTGGAATTTTTGGTGATTGCCATTTTTTCTAGAGTAAGATGGAATCTCAACGTCATTTAAATTTGCATTTATTTCACGGCCAGAACTTTAAAAGAAAACAACTTTCAAAGCAGACTAATATATTTTATAAAATTGATGTAGAAAAAGGCCATTCCATAGTAAAGGACAACTTAATAAATTCATGACCACCAAATCAATGCTCCAAAAGATTCTTAAGAAAATCTTGGCGATAGATAATGAAGCATGCAAAGGCAAAAAGTCTGAAAGAATGAATGTCCTAGGCAGAGGAAGATAAAGGGAACAAAAGGGAAAGGGATGAAAAATAAAAGAATCAACAACAGAAAACTAATGCTATAGCAGAAATAAGTCAGTATCTTTCAGTTCTAGCTCTCAGTGTAAATGGCCACAGATCCCTAAATAAAACACAAATTGGCAGACCAGGTCAAATACTACATTCAAGAGAGAAATCTACTCCATAAAGAAATTCATAGACTGAAAATGGAAAACACTATGTCATGCACTAGGACCCCAGTAGGAAGCAGGGATAGCAGCCTTATTCTCAAAGTAGATTTAAATTTCTGCCTAGAATATGTAGAAAACTTTCAGTGCTCAATAATGAGAAAACAAACAACCTAGTTGAAAATGGGCAGAAGTTTTAAGTCCATGTTTCCCCAGAGCAGATATGAGGACAGAAAAGCCATCCATAAAAATTACTCCACATAATTTATTATTAAGGAAATGAATTTTAAAATCATAATAAAATGCTCCTTGAGAACTATTTGAATGACTAAAAGTAAAGAGATTCATCATACTAAATGCTGGAGAGGATGTAGAAACACTGCAATTTTCATATGCTTTTGATGGAAAAGTAGAAACTTAAGAAAAGTTTGAAACTTCATTAACATTTCATTCATACCCCTGTCACTAGTCAGTTACTCCACACCTGGGTGTTTACCCAAGAGAATGAAAGCACATAGCCACACAAAAGGCCGTATGTGTCCATTCATAAACAGTTGATTTACAAGAATTCAAATGTCTTCCAACAGGAAAGAATCCATCATCTGTTCTTATAATGGACTATCATTCAACACTAGCAAAAGTGAACTGTATGTAACAGCCTACAACAATCGTGTTCAATGAATCAGTTTACTCCTCCATGAGCATGTAATACAGGGTTGTCTTAATTCATATTAAAGTCTAGAAAATGCAAGTGGAAAAATGATGAGTGATTACCTGAAAGTGACTAATGAGGTTAAGGGAGAAATTATAAAGGGGAGCAAGAAAATTTTGGGGTGATGGTTCATCCATTGTATCTTGGTTGTGTGAAATCAAATCTTATAGAACTGTGCACCTTCTTGTGCCTTATTATATCTCAGTGACAGCTCAATGAAGTTTTAAAAACTTGAGTTATTTATTTCTGTAATTTATTTTTTAAGTTTTGAAACTTAAAAACAGGTACTCTGGGATACAGTATTATATAAATTAGAGTAAATTGGTCTCAGCAGCTGTGCTGTCTGATGAGCTCGGACTCCAGACTCACCCAGCTCACCTCATTAACTACAACAAAATAGAAGTACAGAAGAGAGCAGTTTCCAGAGTGGCAGAGCAGTAGTGATAACTAACCTAGGGCCCCGTTTTCCTAGAAAAGGATGTGGAGTGAAAGAGATAGGCAGGGTGACAAGCAGGAGCCTCCTGAGATCTTTGCAGTTGTGCTGATGTGTGTTTCCCATGACCATTGAGGCCTTCTGAGTTCCAAGTTTCATTCTGCGATATTCACAATCTGCTGTCTGATTTTCTTTCACTGGACAGCATTCTGTGGGGCGGGGGGGATACGAACTCCTCTGATATCATGAATGTACTCTTCCCACACCGTTGCATCACCAGCTAATATGTTAGCTGAAGCTGATTCCAGTACCAGTGAAAGAATAAAATACATATACAAAAATGCATGGATATTTAACCAGGGCTTTGAAAAATCTCTACATAGGCTATTACTACAGAAAAGGACACTGGTCATTCCCACTTATAGGATTCAGCTCAGAGTCTGGGTGCAGAGCTATAGTGACTTTTTTCCTTCTCTGAGTGTAAATCTGTTAAATAGGATTTCAACAGTTCATGTATCATTTGGTTTTCAAAACTTCAGACCTCTGGCTGCCTCCTCCGCTCCAATTCCATTGTGTTGGCTGCAGTGATGTTTCCAGCACAGACTCATTTATAGTTTGCCACCAGCAGGTAGGACCACTAGAACACCCTGCAGGCAGGCAATTATTCTATCTGAGGCTCCTTATTGCATTCGTTGTGCCTCTAATTTCTGCATGATATAAATGTGCATTTGCCACTGCCTATTTCTTCATAGTGCTGTTATCAGATCGGGGCCTGCTGTCTATCCTCTTCCCTGCAGTCAGGCTGGTGCTCTGACATCTGCAAAGAGCACAGAGCAGATGGGGATCTGCTTCTGGGTGTGCTATAACCATACCCTTTGCACTGGCCTAGAAGTCTCTGATCCCTGGCTCCTTTTCTGGCCTTGCCATTTATAGGTCAGGTGAAGCCAGATAAAGCACTCAATATCTCTGAGTCTCAGTTTTCCATTTGTAGTTTAGATGGTAATATAAGACTTTCAGCCTGAGGAGAAAGCAAGCATTCATTTCCTAGGTATCTTTTTTCTTTAGCCTCTTAGAAATATCTGAACTGCCAAACAGGTATGCTTATTACAGAGCTATGAAGCACATTTAGTTAATGTGATTTTAATTAACTTAAATGACATGAGCTATTTGGGTCTTCACGCTTTTCAATTCTTGATCTCTAGGCTTGGGGATAAATAGATGAAATACTTTGTCACCAAAGGACAAAGTTAATGCCTGGATAGTATACCAAAGACCTGCCAACCAGTCAACCTGTGCTGGGGAAAGAAATGGGGAGCAGTAGGAGGTATATGAGTCCTCTGATGCCCAACATACTCTGGTACTGTACAGAAAGGGCAGGTCCAGAGGTCAACCCTGGGCTCCTTCTACATGATAAGAGTGGTGCCTAGTGTTCTTTGGCATGGTGTGGCTCCAGGACTCAGTATCAACTTGAGGTACCACATCTTCTCAGTAGTTGCACCATCCTTCTAGTCTATGTGTGGCAGATATAATCAGCATTCACTGGATTCTATACACTTGGTTCCTCTGAACTTCCCATGTTCACCTGAACTTAGGCTGGGGTCTTTTAGTCAGTTTTTGCTATTGGGCTAGCAACAGGTGTGCTGGTGCCATTCAGTGACTGAGACAATGAGATCCAGTCTGCCCCACCAAATGTCTTTTGTGCCAACATGGTAACAGGCTGCAGACGGTGCAACTCCAAGGTGGAACTGATGCCAAATCAGCCACACACTTGAGCTGAGCAAGAAATGAAAGTTTGCTTTTTAGGTCACCCAGGGACTTATCTATGACAGTAGCTGAAATGGACTATCTCAGTTAAAAAGGAAGGTATGGAAGAATAAAAAACCAGGGTTGAGAGATACCTTGAAAACAATTCAGAACTTTTTGAAGACAGACTCATTAAGACAACCACCACCACCACCACCAACAACAACCAACCAACAGAACAAACAAGCAAAGGAAAAACCATATCGATCTATCCATGCATACATTGTTAAGTGGAGCTCTGGGTCACCAGGCAATAGACTTGCATGCAAGGGATACAGGGAAATAGTTGCTGAGAATTTTTTTCCTGTTCCTGTCCCTTGATTATTGGGAGGCTCAATTGACTGACACTCAGGAAGGACAACTCCTAAGTAAGACAGTGTTAACTCATAAATGTTGGTTTTAGGGAAAATATACTGAGACTGGTTTTCCTTTATCAAAGCCAACTTTCCTATTTTATGATTTCTTAGGAAGAAAATACTCAGTGTATTGGATTTTTTTTTACTGTCCTTTTTTACTGTAGGGCTACTAAACTAGACTAACTCTGACATAAACAGAGACAATTTTCTTTCCTAATTTACTAGATTTCCTCTGGTCATAGGCTACTTTTACCTTTAGGGTTGTTGCCAGGCAACAGCCTAAATCCAGAATAGCCCATCTTTTAAGAAAGTAAAGCTTTAGCAGTTTCTTATGACCCCCATTAAAAACAAAGGATTTACTAGCTTTTTAAGGGTAGCTGTCAGTGCCTTCTAAATGCTCTTTGCTCTTTAGGGTGTTGGTAATGGATTTTTGTTATCTCAGTCTTGTACCACATAAAAGCAACTCATCTTCGATGACCTCCACTGGCTAATGCATGTGAAAAGAGTTGACATGGTAGTCAAGGCGATCATTCAGTAGACAATTGAGACCCCTGTTAAGCTCCTGAACAGGATCATAGGGACATTACTTGGGTTAGAGAAAATTTAGGAGTGACAGACTGAAGAAGTGGAAATCCAAGATGTGTGAGCATAGCCTTTTAAGTCAAACAGTCAGCTACGGTTCAGGAACTGTCAAGAGAATTCTTTAGCTTTTTCATTTTAGACCAAACAGTTCTCTAGAAATAGAAAATATGCTAGTGATAGGTGCTTAGAGCTCTCTTAGCCACAATTCCCCAAGTTTTGGAAGACTGAAGAATCAGTAAACATAGGTATGCAGGGGTGCACCTAATATCTCAGAGTCAATGAAAGATTCAGGACTAGCACTTGAGCTTCCTAGTTTCCAAATATTGGCATTTGCATTATACACTAATAAGATTCTCGGAGGTGTACTATACAGATACATTTTTAAAAATGCATTTAGAACAGGGTCTACAGGGTCTTACTATGTAGATCAGACTCATAGTGATTCTCCTGGTTACAGCCTCCTAAGCACTGGGATTACAGGTGCACACCACCACACCCAGTCTCAGTCACCATCTCAGCGCACCCCAGGCGTGGGGCTGCCAGGAATCAAACCCCAGCTGCTGCCCTCAATTCAGACACTTTTGATAAAACTTACTTGCTTAAAAGAAGATAGTCTTGGAGATTGGAATTACTCATTCATTCATTCACTCATTGCTTCTGACCTCAAGGAGTTTTTAGTCTTACATAGAAAGAGGATTTATAGACCCAGACGTTGCCTTAATGGGGCTCAGCTTTGAGGCAATGTTAATTTGTGACCTTGCCCCATTACTGATCTCTTTCCTTGTTATGACTGTTTCTCTCTCTCTCTCTCTCTCTCTCTCTCTCTCTCTCTCTCTCTCTCTCTCTCTCTCTCTCTCTCTGTATTTGTGAGACCCTGTATTTGGAGCAGGATCTCACTCTGCACTTTGGACTCTGATCCTCACATTTCAGCCTCCTCAGTGCTTGGATTACAGGCATGCACCACCATCCCTAGACTCAGTGACCAGGGCAGCATGTGGTGCTGGAGATCTAAGCCCAGTCCCTGCACTTGCCTAAGCAGGCACTTAGTCTGCTGAGCTCTCTCTTTTTCTTTTTATAACACGAGATTCTGACCTGCTTTGTTCTTTTACTGTTTCTCTGGGTAAAGAAGATGGGAAAAATGTTTTGAGGACTGTTTAATAGGCGAGAACCACTCTTCTATCAGGACTTTGTCTTAGAGAGTCAATTTTTTTCCAGAAAGAATCTATTGTCATCCTCTACTTAAGGCATTCCTTTCTGGGTCCAGGGATCCTAATGAGACCAGTTAAAGCCCTGTGCCACCCTTGGCCTAGCCCTGGTGCTCTGCTTGGGTGCTGTATTGACCTATGGACTGGAACTGTGTGGACAGAGAAGCGGAGATATTATTTAAGGCCATGATTTTCTGGAGTTCTAGTTTGAGTCTGAAGTTTCCTTCCTGTATTGTTTTCTTCTTGCCTAAGTAATGCCTTCCCGCTGCTTTCTCAGTAGCCCGCTCATCTGTTCTTATAAATGAGGAGGCGGCTGCGTGGTGCCCACTGTGTCCACTCGCTTGCACCTGGGCACCACATGACATCCCATCAGCAGGAACACTAGTTGTTTGTGCTGGGTGTTGGGAAAGTGACACATTGGAGGCAGAGCCAAGCAGCACACAAATGTAAAACCATGGGCCTCACTTTTTGAAACCATAAAATGAGCGTCCCCTAGAAAGAATGGCCAATCTGTGGACAGGGGATCTACAGAGTCGGGGCGAGAGTGAGACTGCCAATAATTTGCATTTCTTTGTGCATTCTGCAACTGAAGATAGTGCTGCACCATCTGAAAAGCTAATTTACCAGCCTATGTTTTGACCAAATAGCAGTGTTACAGCTGATCATAAACAGCCAAACCTCATCTGGCTACAGGCAACCAACTGCCCAGACCATGCCAATAGGATAAAGGCCTTATCACTCACAAGCAAAGCAACCACTAGTTATAGCCAATCTAACTCCTCTACTTTGATTTTTGAGTAATTTGCTTGTGTTATTTGTTGGAGTGTTTTTTTTGTTTTTTTTTAACTTCATGTATTTGGAACAAGGTCTCACTATACAGCTGAGACTCGTAATGATTCTCCTTTTTTCAGCCTCTTCAGCGCTGGGATTGCAGGCATGCACCATCATGACTGGTCTTGGTAGCCAGCTCTGCATACTTGGGGCAGGGCTGGCACTGCATATGGAACTGGGGATCAAACCCAGATCCTTGTGTTTGCCTAAGCAGGTGATTAGACCACTGAGCTATCTCTGTGGCTTGTTAGCATTCTTTGAACCTCCTCTTGCTCTTAGCACTGCTTGATTTGTGAGTCCTCGAATTATCAAATAAACTCTGTTAATCGTATTTGGTCCAAAGTGATCCTTTTAACATGTACATGTGCATGCGCATGCATACTCATAGTGGTGCACACATATGCTTGTGCATAAATACACTTATTATACATTTAGTTTATGTGTTATATAAGGGTATGAAGTGTTCTTAGTTTACTACTAAAATAAATGTGTGTATTTGCTTATACATGAACAATTAATTAAAAGTTATCATAAAGGTAATTTTTTAAAGTATTTGAGTACTGCTAAAACAAAGATTTAATGCCTCTTCAAGTTAATATTTTGGTATGTGAACATATGAGATTACATAGAGCAACAAAAGAGTTACAGCTGCACAGCACAAATGAAGCAGCAGGGACTCTGTTGACACAGTGATGGTGGATTTTCTCCTTCCCTGGGATTGTCCTCTGTACTCACCCTCATATCCACCATGATTGCTTAGTCACAGGCTGGGCCTAAGTAGAAGTGTAGGATATAAACCATTTCTTATGATTTCTGTCTTGGGTGCCTGTTCCTAGGAACTATTTTGGTGAGATTTGCTCTAATTTGATAACCTAGTTTCTTTTAGTGTTCACTAATAACCTATGGTATTGTACCAACTGCAGAATATTTTTGCATGTTATTGAAGATTTTCTAAGCTTTGCTAACCTTCTAATGAATATTACCACACTTCCAGCTGGATGAGGTACAAGAGGCTAGGATGAAAAATTTAAGAGGGTCTCACACAACTCAGAGTGAGCCCTCCCTACATTTTGAGTCTCAAGAGTTGCTTTGTTTGACCCTAGTTTGGACTTGATTACCAGAAGGTGGAAAGAGTAGGTGCTATGGCCATTAAAAGGAGAGAGGCTTCTCATAACCTCCAAAATCACATTCTAGAGGTATATTCTTGTCAACTTTGGGACATCTCAGGGCTTATATTTATTTTCTGAATGAAAAGATAAAACATCATATAAGACACATCAATTTGTTGTGTCTTAATGTTTGACAATTTTGAAACTTAGTTAAAAAAAGATTCCAAGAATAACAACAGAAGGCCTGGGGTATAAAATGATACTGATTTGACTAACTGCTTGGTTTTATTTTAGAATAGAAATGGTAGAATAGTATGGTATTGAGGATAAATTAAACATATAAAATTAAACATCATAAAGAAAAATGAGGTTAATAAGCTGAAATTTCTCAAATTAATTAATTGCTTCTAAAGGCAAAAGGTAGAAGATTCCCAGGGAATACACAGCGAATGGCTGTGTCCTATCCTCAAGGTGGACTATGTTATCTGATCAGACTGTATAATAAATGTTTAATTTCAAAATGTTGATTACAGTAAAAGACACTTTGTCTGGAATCCTGACAAAAGGCCTCTTCTTTGAACATGCTTATCTCATGGTTCCAGTTCACTTTTGAAGCCATTCTCAAAGTCTTCTGCCATGAGTTTCTTAACAAGGTACAAGAAAAAGAAAGTAAATGCTCTTGCCAAGTGGCAGGAACTTTGTATCATCTTATTTTTTTTTTTATCATCTATCTTACTTACTGGATCTGACACTGTGTACTTTTGGCTCTTTCCCAAAGTCAAAATGACCATGAAAAGTTGATCCAGAACATTAAGGCACTCATGACAGTGCAATTAAAGATACAAAAGACTACCAGAATAGCAGCTTAAGAAAATGGCAAGAATGATGGGATAAATTGAAGTGATGGGAAATATTTTGAGAGGAACAAATGGTAGTATGTCTTTTACTGTAATGCATTTTTTAAATTTTAACTTTCACTGTATTCTTTGATTACGCCATCTATATTCCTTTCCAGATACAAATAGATGAATGTAATGTTGATATTCCATGACTTCCTGCCATCTTAGAGCTTGCCTGCATGAGAAATGCAAAGGCAATATTATAATAATAGGTAAAATTTAATGAAGTCTTTTGGATCTAGACATTCTAGAAAGCATTGTGTTTATCAAAAGAAGTTGTAGGGTTAAACAATAATTGCTTTTGTAAAATGTGGCAATTATTTTAAAGCTATCACAAAGGATTAATAGCTAAAAATAAGTGATGGGAATGGTGTGTGGATTTTATTAAAGAAGCAATGATAAGTGAATTTCTATGGAATGTGCATATGAATAAGATCCTTGGTTCAGATACTTGCATTTGACTTTCAGTGATTCTTTTTGAAGGAATATTTGATAGGTGAAGATAAGGCATATAACACAGAAGGAAATGAGACTGAAGTAGTGCTGAAGTTTTTAGTATAGCTTTTAATCAACATTAAAGTAGGAAAGGCTAACACTGGTTACTTTTCAAATCACTTAGTTTTCCCCTATCCTTTACATGCATGTTCAGGCATTTATTCAGTACTGTGGAGTGCTGTGTTCATGATAGTGAAGCTGGAAAGATAGCGGGGAACTTTCAAGAATCCAAATGCTTGTCCTACACCGTAGGCTAAAGTCATTGGAAAAAGATGGTTGGATTTATTTGGGTACACAATATGTAAATTAATGAAACAACATTCACAATACTCCAGTGATTTGTCTAGCTTTCTCCTTACATCATTTCCAGGTACTAGGCTGTGTCAATCTTTCAATAAAATTCAAATTTCAATTCTCTAAACTTCTCATTGCTTAGTACTAAATCCAAACTCAGAGCCATGATTTAGTAAGTCTTGCATGCTCTGCCTTCCTGTGGCCTTTCTAACCTTGTTCTTCCTGCATTTCTCAGCCACATTGGATTCTTTCTATACCTCAAATATTCAGGATTATTCACAATTTTGAGTATTTGCACAAATTCCTTTTGTCTGGGATACCTGGCCTCCAACTCTTTTTTTGAGTTTTTAGTCCTCATTTGTTACTGAGTCACTACCTCATTATAGCTAGAGTCCAACTACACAAACCCAGGATGGCTTACCCCCACCTTGGGCATGCCCTCTCACCACCATGAGAGCAAAGAACATGTCTGCCCATATCTCACACCTTCTCTTGACTGGATGGAGAGCTCCCAGAAGTGCTCTGCCCAGAAACTCTCACTGCATGGCCACTACAACTTCTTATACACCCTTACCGCTTGTGTGGCCATATCATTAATTTCCATGTTGAGACTGACAGAGAGTAAAGAGTCCAATCTGATCTTCTCTGTTGCAACCTTGAGACATACCCTTCCAGAGAGACCTTTTCTGTTATGTTAAGATGACTTTGCTTCTATTTCTCAATTTTAACACTAATTCTCATGTTACTATCTTCATTTTAATAGTCTTTGTTGTCTTCTAAACAAATAAAATTGTGTTCGTATAGTGTAATAGTTGATAGATTGTGTCAGCTTGAGAAACCTAAAAGCTTAACTGAGTAACTCAACAGTTCTACATCCTGGGGGCAGGTATAGGTTATGTCCTTACCAGTGTAGGATGTTGTTCATGTATCAACATGAGAAGTTTAGAAGTTTACCTAAGTGGATCAGCAAGGGATCAGGGACCTCATTTTGCAAACATTCGGAGCCTGTGCAAGAAGAGAGCAGCTAGATGGTGTGAGTACTATACCCACTCAAGAAGGGGCAGCCTGTTACAATATAAAGGAAGAACCATCCCCTTGCCATGCCTTTTGGCTCTTCTATTGTCTCCTGCCACAGGAGAAATTTTGTCCTTCACCATGCCACCCTGTTTTGGAGCAAGTTGAGCTGATTACAGACTAATACCTTCACAAACTGTGAGCTAAATAAACCTTCCGTTCTTTAATTTTGGATGTCAAGTACTTTGCAAGAGAAAAGAAATCACACAAAATTTGGTACCAGAGAAGTGGAGTCATTACTGTGACCAGGTGGTTCAAGAGCCTTTGGGAATGGCTCATGGAAAGAGTTAGGTTTTTTTTTTTTTTTTTTTTCTGGGAAGAAGGACTGCATTAGTTGTTAGACTCCAGATGATACATGTTATGGCTTTGCAGATGTTGTCAGCACTTTTCTCATGTCCAAAAGCTTTGCCTGAAGCTAAGATTAAGGATTGTGGACTAATTAATCTGGCAGAAAATGTTGAGGAGTGACATGGCCATTGTTGTGGGCTTTTAGCCAGGTTTATATTGTGAATCAAGAGCAAAGAGCCCAGGAAGATTACTTTAAATATTACGAGTTTGGCCAGAAAAGAAGCTCTGATGAAGCTGTAGACTGCAAAGATAGAGATGAGGAGCTCTTAATTGCTGAGAAGACACAGAAGAATAGAAAAGATGGTGTAAAGGCATTACAAGAAGTTGTATGACTCAACGCTTTTCAGCCTCAGAACTACAAAAGTGAAAGACTTTGTTTTGAGGACAAAGCCTCCATGCATCATGTTCCAGAATGGTGTCAGCCACACTATGCTCCAAAATGTTATTTTCCTAGATAATGTTTTCCTCAGAGTTGTACTCAGAGTATCTTCTAGTCCATAAACCTGACTCTTACAGTTAAAAATGGTAAACTAAGTAATTAAGCTAAATAAGAACAGTAGCTAAGCCTGGCTATTGCTCCAGCTGGCAGGAGAACTTGGCATCATTCACATGGGCCTGGTTATAGGTCCAGGAAGAATCCAAGAATTGTGTGGTCAAGAAGTCTTCCACTCAGATATCAGAAGTCCTGGGAAGCCAGGCAGTGTACCTCCAAGAGGGCATTGTGTAGTTATAAGGCTGAAACCAAAGATGTGATAAATATCACAGGAGTTTGGAAAAACCAAGAACATGGATCGTCTGAGGAAACCTGCAAGCAAGGAGCAGAGGGGGCTGAAGAGAAAAAACGTGGGAGCTACAACCCCTGTAGGTTCTATGGAGTAGAGATGTGTGAGGTTTTGGACCTTACAATTTGCCATATATCACCTTGGATGCTGAACAGAGAACTGTAGGACTTCATGTTTGCCTTACATGATTTTGCTTTGGCCTCATCATTAGTGTCCCCTTGTTTGTGATTTTTGGAATGAAAATGTCTATGTTATGCAGTTAAATATTGGAAACATTTGACTTTGTTTTCAGTTTGTATAGGAGCTTGCAGCTAAAAGTTTGCCATGCATTGTGAGGAAACTCTGAATTTGTAGTTTACAGCAATGCTGAAACTATTAGGATGTTGGCAACCAAATGCTCCAAGCATAAAGCGATGTACATGAGTCTCTGGGGACCATGGAGAGCATGTTACTATTATAATGTGATATAATGTTGATAGACTTAATGTGGGTTTCAGAGGAGCTCTAATCTGCACCTTCAGCTTGGATATCGTCTCCTGGCTTCTGGCACAGATTGTTCAGCTTCCACTTGGGACTCTTCATTCTTTTCATATAAACAGACTGTTCAGTATTCTGGCATAACTTCTTCAGCATTCCCTCATAGACCCATTAACCTCCTGATATGGATTTGTCTGAAGGTCATTACAGTGACCTTCAGACCTTGGAGTGGAATTTTCAGCCCTCTAACATGCAGACATGGTCTTTGTTCTCCCTGATCCAACTCTGTGGCTGACCATTGTAGGCCAAATTTGTAATTTCTTACACATTTGTATCTTGTGCTGTATCTGTTTCTCTAGTAAACCTCGATAGTTACAGATGACTAATCTTTCTATTCCAATAGGATTTGAATATTCATTCTGTCTCCATGGTCACTCCAATTTCACTTCCATCGAAGATTCTAGCTCTTTGTTACTTGTTCAAGAGCAATCTGACCTGAAGACTTGGACTTAAAATTGTTTCTCCCAAAAGTCTTATTAAATAATTTCAAAGCTCAGTGATTACTTCCATTTTTAAACTCCTACAAAAATTTGTTGGAACTGATTCTCTATATACTTTCATCTTTCTGCATTTCTAGTAGGCAGCAAGAAACCTGGGAATTAGTTGTCCTTGTGTTTTGGGAAAATTAATTCGTTGAGATGCTCATGTTTTGGATCCAGGATCAGTAAGATAGAGAACAGCAGGTCTTCTGTAATGAGAGAGAAGAAGCTAAGAGGCTCTTAAGAAAATGGAGATAACTTCAGCCTGTACTCATCATCACTGCATCCTTCTTGGACTGTGGCTTGAGACCCTGTTCTTTCTCATAGAGGTAGAAACTATATTGAACACCATACAGCAGGAGGTTTGGTGAGCTTACTGTGCCCTCCAACTTTTTGGAAAGCCTTGCTGACCTGCATCCTGCCCATCTACTGTCACTGTAAAAAAAATGAGAAAAGTAAAAGTAAAAGGCAGTCTGAAACCTCTAGCCCACCCAAAACAAGTCTAAGAGTCAAGTGTATAGAAGAAGTTGGAGGTAATACACCTGAAATATCTGAGATGATAGCAACTGAAGTAAAGAAAGAACTCTACCTGTTTATGGAGGAAATCAGATGAAAAATAATCTCAATAAAATACTAGCCAACAGGATGCAGCAAATCATCAAAAAGATTGTGTATCACAACCAAGTAGGATTTATCCCACAAATGAAGTATGGTTTAATATATGAATAACCATAAATGTAATATACCACATTAACAGAGCCAAAGGCAAAAATCATATGATCATCTCAATAACTGCAGAAAATGCTTTTGACAAAGTCCAGTGCCCATTCATGATAAACACACTACAGAGAATCAGAACTGATGGTTTTTACCTGCAGCTGATAAAAGCCATCTGTGATAAATCAATAGCCAACACCATACTTAATGGACAAATTTGAAAGGAACAAGACAAAGATTCCCCTTGCCACCTCCTCTATTCAGTAGAGTTCTGGAAACATTAACCCAATAAGTTAGAGAAGAAAAAGAAATAAAATGAATAATGATTGGAAAGGAAAAGGTAAAATTAGTATTATGACAGATGACATGATACTGTATGTAGAAGACCACAAAACTCCACTAAGAGACTTGTAGATTTAATAACCAAATTCAGTAATATAGCAGAATACAAAGTCAGTACTCAAAAATCAATAGCATTTCTGTACACAAACAATGAATGAACCAAGAGAGAAATTATGGAAACCACACCATTCTCAATAACACATCCTAAAATGAAATACTTAGGAATCAATTCCAGAAAATAGTAAAAGATTTATAAAGTAAAAATTATGGTACTCTAAGAAAAGAGACTGAAGAGGATTTGAGAAAACGGAAAAATATTCCATGCTCCTGGATTGGAAGAACCAACACTGTAAAAATGACCATACTTCCAAAATTGTTATATAAATCTAATGCAATCCCAATTAAAGTAATATTAGTGTACATCACAGATCTAGGAAAGACATTCCTAAAATCCATTTGGAACCAGAAGAGACCTAGAATAGTGAAAGCAATCCTGAGAAATAAAGGAAAGGCAGGAAGCATCACAATCTCTGACTTGAAATTATACTACAAAGGTACTTTTTGCATGGTACTGGCAAAAAGACAGACTTGATCAGTGGAAGAGATTAGGAGATATAAACTCCAATACAAGCACACTCAGCCACCTTATCTTTGTCAAAGGGGCCAAACATGTTCATTGGAAGAAAGATAGCCCTATAACAAATGGTGCAAGAGAAACTCTCTTTCCACATGCTGAAGGCTTAAAATAAACCCATGCCTAACACCTTGTACAAAACTGCAGTCAAAATCAATCAAAAATTTAAATATTAAAACTGAAACACTAAATTTTCTGGAAAAGAAAGTATGCAGAAACCTTGACAGTGGGGTAAAGAGTTCATGAACAAAAATGAAACTACACAAATATTTCAAAGATTCTAGAATTAGGATCTCATGTCTATGAAAAGCTGCACATCCAAAGAAATTACCAACAGAGTGAAAAGAAAACCCAAGAAATGAGAAACAGTTGTAGCAGACTGTCCATGAGACAAAGAACTCTATGTAGAACATATAAAGAATTTTTTAAAAAATCAACCCTCCAAAATTCAAAGACCCAATCCAAAAATGAGCACCTGAGATGAATATGCAGTTTAGAAATTGAGATGAAAATGACAAAAAATATATCAAAATATATTCAACACCATTGGTCATTTCAGAGGTACAAATTAGGGCAGGCCGGATAGCTCAGTGGGCTATAGTGCCTGCGTAGGCAGAGTGCAGAGGCTGTGGTGTGATCCCCAGCCTGCTATGCTGGCCCTGCCCCCGGGGCGTACTGAGATGGTGCTTGAGCCCAGGCATGGTAGTGCATACCCATAATCCCAGTGCTTGGGAAGCTGAAAATAAAAGAATAACTGTAAGTCCTATCTACATAGTAAGACCCTGTAGACTCTGTACTAAATACATTAAAAAAATAAGAGATGCAAGTTAAAATGACACTAAGATAACATTTTATTCCTGAAAGAATGGGTATTGTCAAGAATTCAACCAATAACAAATGCTGGAGAGGCTGTGAGAAAAAATATCTCCCACTGTTAGTGGGAGGGCAGGCTGGCAAAACCATTATGGAAATCAGTATGGAGATTTCTCAAAAAGCTAGGATTGGAGGTCTCATATCAAGCTAGATATTTTTTCCAAAATAACTGAAATCATCATACTACAGCAATATATGTACACCCATGTTTATAGCAGTGCTTTTGTCAAAGGTAAGTCTTGGAAACAACCCAAATACCCAACAATTGAGGAATGGGTAAAAAAGGTATGCTATTTTTACACAGTGGAGTATTATTCAGCTATAAAAATATATTTGAAGCTTTTACAGATAAACGGATGTAGCTAGAGACTGTATTCATAAGTGAAATAAATCGGATCTATGTGTGTGAACATTGTACTGTCTTACTAGTATGAGAACCTAAAAGAGTAAATAAAATATGGAAGGTACAATAGCTCAGTATAAGGATAAAAAAACAAACAAACTGTTCAATGGGGAGGAAAAACTAGGATGAGGAAAAGGATAAAATTAAGAAGGTTAAAAGATTTATGCATATATGCAGGATAGTTTAAATAACTGTACTGCTAATTTCTGCTGGTCTTTTGAAAGGAAAAGTTAATAATTAAAAGTGTTTTCTTTTTACTCTTATCTTTTTCTTCTTTTTAACTTCTTATAACTTTTTTTATAGTTGTTTTGCTTATTTTTACCCAAATTTGAAGTTTCTGTTCTGGTAACCTAAGCAACTAATTTGAATGATAATATCATGCAATACAGCAACCACTATTCAATTCCTATTGCTTTTGTTTAGTGAAATTTTGTATTGTCTCTAATGCTTTTTTTTACTATTTTATATTCTTTAAAAAGAGAATGATATTTAATGCTATTCTTCATTTTTTTTATATTTGTATTGTCTCACCTGACCTGTATCAAAAGTTTGTGAAGAACTATGCAATTTTACACATTAACATAATTTATTACAAGTAAATGACAGCCAGGTTTCTGCATAAAGAAAACCTAAAGAAATTGGGAAGAGCCAAAACTGAATGTATACTATTACTGTATTTTGTTCTGTTGTACCTGAATGTGTGTGTATTTGGAGACGACACATGCAGAGATATTAGTTTCATGTAACTACTAGCACATTGATCTATCTATATTTCTATCTATATTTTAACCCTGGGTACTTCTTAATATAAATGCCTGATGCCTTTTATTATTTTTAGATTTTCCAAAAATTGCAGTGAACACACATTTTTAATTATCAGAAATAATAAGGAATACTCCAATTTTTAAGATTGAAGAATAACAGTGACTTGAAGTCATTTAATATTGAACAATTATTTATATATAATGAATGATCCAGTAATTATCTGCTTACCATGAGCCTAGAAAAAGAGGAAGCACAATTATGTAGGAGCTATTGTTATGTCATGACTTGTGCTCTTGAGAGTAGTTTTAGCAATCATTTCTGCATTTTATCACTGAAATCAATTTTACAAGTCAATAGCACCAATGTTTAGTTGGTAGAACTAATATATGAAAACCAAATTTAAAGTAATTACTCAAAATGAAATCCAGGGGACAATAAATATAGTAGACAGGCTGACCATATTTCATACCTCTAAAGGGTAAGAGGTAACCATCATGGATACCTGGATCCTCCCTGTGTGCACCAGTGTGATAGGAGCAAGAATCACAGATTGATTTGATAAGACTTACCATGTCTTTGTTAAAATAAAACACCATACTCTAAGTTTTATTAAGTGCAATCAGGATATTTTATGTAGAATTTGAGAATTTTAGTACTGTTGAATTTCCAAAGGTTTGACAGAATGACCCAGAACTCACCTGGTTTCACCTGTCCCTAACTGTTCTGCTTCATCAACTTGATCTATCTGCATTTACTTGCAGAAATTATAATCTGCTGTCTTGGAGAGCTCCCTAAGTCTAAGATGACAAGGCTTTGGACATGTTTTGGAATAAATTTTAGACGATCTTTTACCATCAACTCACCCCAAAAGCCCACATCACTAAGTGTGACACTCAAACTCTCTAAAAATCTTTGTTGTTGCTGTTCTTCTCTTTCACAGCAGGTTGTGAAGCTCAACCTGACTTGGCATTTGCAGCAGTTACCACACACTTCCCTCTGAGCACGTTACATTTCAGTTTCTACCCTTATGTAACCAATGACTATTTTTAATTCTTTTAAAAATCTTCCACTGTTATTGACTGTTTACTTTCATACTGGTTAGGATTCTCTAGATAAATAAAGTAGATAGAAAATTCATGTGTAATTATGTAAAGAGGGACTCATAGATTGGGGGAGGTGTGTCAGTATTGGCCATCTGCACGCTGGAGAACTGGAGGACCAGGCACTGCTGAGCTCAGGAAGGTGGAAGCTGTAGATCAACAAGGATCAAGAATGCTGTACCAGTCCAACCTCAAAGCCTTAGAAGCTTCTTGAGAGCAGCTGCAATGAGTCTGTTGGAAGGCTGAAAACCTGAAGACCAGAGTCCAAGGGCAATGGCTGTGCTGGATGTACCTGTGTGAACAATCTGAAACTCTTCATTAGCACATGACCTTCCTACTTTTTCTCTCTTTCATTCCATCTTGGCTACAAGCCCAGCCATTGGTGTCACCTACAGTGAGTATTGGTCTTGCCTCCTTAGTTTGTTGGCCTACATGCCAGTCTACTCTGAAGGTATACCAGGAACTGTACTTTATTAATCTGCTACTCATTTCATAATTCAGTCAAGCTGATATATGATCAATGGTCACAGCTTCCCATCACTGTGCACACAGTTCTAATCCTTCTGGGTAACACCTTGGATCCAGGCACCACCCATTCATCTTTTCTTTTTATTTATTATTACTATCACTACCCAAATAGACTACGATTATCAAGGGTGATATAAATTAATTCACATTATGTTTATACGTTATTAACAACCTCTTGTTTTTACCAAACTCTTTTCCTTGGCTTTAGATTATAAATGTGAAATCATTGCTGCTTTTAGATAACTCCTGGTTTATCATATACACTGGATAAGCAGTGACCATATTTTATCTTTCCTCTATGATAAATCCATTATACTAATAATAGAGTTGTATTGATGGAAATGCAGTTATAAGCTCACCAGCCTTATAAAATATAACAGAGAGCTGGAAGAATGTTCAGGGAATCCTAGAACATAAAAATAGGATTTTTCATCTTTATCAGGTTGATCCTGCTAGAAAGTAATGAATTTTGAGCTATTAACATGTACACAACATTGGTCAATGGGTATTTGTTGTGTTTCATTTCTTCTTAAAATCTGAATTATAGTTTTGAAAATATAAAAAACATATGAATAGAGATTTCTTAAAAGAAGACACAGTTGTTGTATAAGTATGTGAAAAAATGCTCAAAATCACTAATAATTAGAAAAATATTAGTTCAGAACACAATGAGACATGACCTCACACCTGTTAGGATGGCTAATATCCAAAAGATGAAAATTAAATGCATGAGAGGCTAAGAGGAAAATGGAACATTTGCATGCTGTTGATGGAAATTTTAATCAATACAGATGTCATGGAAAATGTATGGAGAGTCCTAAAGAAATTAAAAATAAATTCCATATGTTCTAGCAAGCATGCCACGAGGTGTATAACCAAACAAAATTAGAGATATGTGCACTCCTGTGTTCACTGCAGCGTTATTCACAATAGCCGATATGTGAACTCAGCCTAAATGTCCATCAGTGGATGAAGAGATAAATATGGTGCAGTGTGGACTGCAGCTTCCCAGTCAAAGAAGGAAATCTGCTTATTTGCAACAACATGATGGACTTGAAGGGTATTAGGTGAAGCCAAGTTAACCAGGCATGGGGAGACAAGCACTGCGTGATCTCATATATACATATGGAATCTAAAACTCACAGAAGTGAGGATGAGATGAGTGTTGACCATGGCTTGGAAAGGTACTAATGAGGGGCACAAAATTTCAGTTAGAAGCAATAAGTTTAAAAAATCTAGAGAGAGTGGAGCTCATAGCTCAGGCTGGAGAGACGGACCGCGGGCAGGCGAGGTGGAGCAGAAAAAAAAAAACTATTATATTTGTTTTTATTGTTCTCTTTCTATTTTATTGTTTTTATTAATTTCTATTGCATTTTTGACCATATTTGTGATTATGTATCATAGTATTAAAAAACTGCTGAGAAAGTAGATTTTAAGCATTCTCACCATAAAAAGAGTAAGCGTGTGAAGCAAGGTCTATAGTAATTATCTCAGTTTATCATTTCACAATATGTACATAATTCAGTTCAAAAGATTGTACATTTTAAGTATATGCAATTTTTTGTTTATCACTTAAAAGAAAAAATTCTACTTATAGTGTCATAAGTTTGTCTTTTCAATGACACTTGGAACTGAAATTTTGAAAAAGCAGAAGAAAGGGCATTTTTAAACTTTTAACTTGAGTTATTTAAAATCAGTTTCCTATACTTTCCATCTACTTCTTTCTTGTGAAAAACATGCAGTTTTGCTTGTACTTCAGCCAACTGCTCTGTGGAACTCGTTAGAAAAGGGACTGAACGATTTCTCTCAAAATATTTGGAGTGTGATGAAAAATGTACGGATAATCTGTTAAAATTGCTATAATTTCTTTCTATTTTTATATCAATGTGTTATTCTATTGAAGATAAACTGAAACCTGTGCATAGCATAATTTTCTTTGAACTGAAGCTCTGTCTTATTTTTTAATAAGATCATGTACAGATTTTTCCATACCTTTTGGTATATACCACCAAATTTGCTTAAATGATTCCTACAAATAAATAAACCCACAATCATGGCAAATCTGAACAGAATGCATGTTTTTAATATGTCCAAAGAGGGAGTAGAAGTCAGAGACACAAGTTGCTCTGTAATATGGTCAATGGGTATTTTCCTATTTTCAGGAAAAGTTCAGCTCTTCTCAGCAAATGTGGAGTGGTCATACCAGAGTGCGCCATCTGATAAAATGAACCCTTCAAGGTGGTCTGTACTTCAGAGTTTGCAATGAAGCGTGGTGCCAAAGGCTGTTTTGAAGTAAGTAAATGGGACCACTCTAATTTCCTGTAAGTGCGTGTGTTTGTAATCGCTTCTCCCCATTTTCTCTTTACCTCACTCCCCAGAGCTCTGAATGTGCTCTGCCTTCTAAATACACACTTATTAACCTCAGCGCCATGGGAAGACCAGCAGGGAATTCAAAAGGGCTCTTCATTTTCTGAGTTCAGAAAATTCTATTACATCAGGGTTAAATAACTTGTACAAGATCCCTGCTCATCAGAAACAAATTGGAGCCTGCTGGCTTTGCACAAAGAGATAAGGAAAAACTGAAATACAACAGTGGTAGTGACCACCCTTAGACAAAGCAAATATGTCTCTTTATTTAACCATTGTGGCAATGCCAAGGGCATGCTGTTTGAGGCCCAAGGTATCTTGGCATGATTTTATAATACTCTGCATCATCAACAATAAAAACAACAACAAAAAATCATTATTTATTGTATAACCTAGGAACAAACCATAGCATGCATTTTTCGCTTACTACACTTACTATCATTGTAGAACACAAAATATAGGCAGATAAAAAGTAATAGACTCAGCAAAGAGATTTTGTATGTATACATCGCTGTGACAGCAAACAAAAGTCAATAAGTCATGGGCTTAGTTTGCTCTGCTACACAGCCTTGTTTTTGCAGGCAGTGCCTTTGCTAGGAAGGCAGAGAAAGTTTGAGCAGTTTAATCAGAAAGGTCAGAAAACTCCTGATGGGAAAACATAAAAATCAATCCAGGAAGTGAGAGGGAAGGAAAACACAAGATGAGAATGGTGAATGAGGTGGTTAGTGGAACAGAGTAGGCAATTGGCCTCTTTCATGTAACATACAGATGTATATATTGTCTATGAAAAGGACTGCCTATACTGTGTGTGTGTGTGTGTGTGTGTGTGTGTGTGTGTGTGTAGCAGTCTAAGGAGGAGGAAGTTTAGAAAATTTATTTGTGGATTAAAAATATAATGATCCTATTTAATTTCTATTGTTTCTGGATTTTTGGGCTGGGAATTTTTATAATCCTCACTCAGTTCTTCAAAGTATCTTAATTTTATTTAATTTATTATTATTATTATTTGTATTTATGGCAGGGTTACAGGGTGTACAGGGTCTTACTGTATAGATCGGACTCATAGTGATCCTCCTGCTTACAGCCTTCCAAGAGCTGGGATTATGGGTTTGTGCCAGCACGCCCAGTCTCAATTGCCATCTTTATGTGCCTCAGGGTCTTGGCTGGCACTGCAGGCTTGGGATCAAACTCCTGGCTTTAATCTGCTGAGCTATTTGGCTGGCCCTTATATCTTAATTTTATTAGTGTAAACTATATGAAGTGTCACATGTTTGCTAAATGTTGCCACTTTTTCCTGGTCCAACTTAATTTAGGGGCCATGATAGACTCTGTCTTAGGGACTTTTTTGTGCTTGTGGTGGCACCAGGGATTGAACTCAGGATCTTGTGCTTGCCAGGAAAACACTTATTCCACTCAGCTATCTCCCTGGCCCTTCTTAGGGATTTTGTGCAGCAAGGCTGGCTGAAGTGTTCTGGGCTGAGACAAGTGGAAGGCAGGGAGGATTGGGAGGCTCCGAAAGCACCCCATGCCTCACTTGGGAAAGCAGCAGAAGATGGTCTGACCAGCACTTAGAATGCTAACTTGGTGACACGAGCTTGCGCTCCCTTCCAGTAACATGCTAGCTGCCATCAGAACATGCTACAACCTTACAGAAAGTCCAGAAGCATGTGTTCTTTTTACTCCTATTTTACTGATGAAGAAATTTTGAGGTTATGGTGAGGTTAATTTCATGTGTCACCTTTTCTAGGCTCTAATGCTAAGGCACTGTAAAGTACATTTAACATGGACATGATTAAGTGTTGAGTACAGCCCCTCATCTCATTCCCCATAGCCGAAAGCTCTGATGCTGAGGGCCTAAGTTGAGGGAGGAGTTCTGCCCCTATTGCTTCCTTTTGAGGGAAACTGCAATCTCCTGCTGCCAGAATCTCAGCTAGAGACCTGCCAGATCCCAGACAGCATGAACCAATTACTTAAATCTATCTGTCTGTCTGTCTGTCTGTCTGTCTGTCTGTCTGTCTGTCTGTCTGCCTGCCTGCCTGCCTGTCTGTCTATCTAACCTATTATCTCTACCTATCCTCCTTGTGTATCATATATCAGATCATATCTACCTATATATCTGCTTTATCAATCTATCTTAGTTATATCTACCTATATGCTTTATCTATGAATCTGTCACATCTATCTATCTATCTATCTATCTATCTATCTATCTATCTATCTATCTATCTATCTATCTATCTGTCTGTCTGTCTATCTATCATCTCTATTCTCTTTGTATCTATCTGCCTATCATCTATCTAATCTATTACCTCTGCATGGCATCACTATCTATCACATCATATCTACCTCTCTATCTGTGCTCTCTATCATCTCTATCATATCAATCAGTCAGTCTGTGTGTCTACCACAGAGCCTGAGATCAGGTAGCTATTAAATTACAAAGCAGGAATAGTACATAAACTCAGATATTTCTTACACCAATATTCATCATATAATTATACCACATTACCATCCTCTCTTACTTTTTGTTATGGACAATGCTATTTCTTTGTTTGTACATGTGATTGTTTTCTCTACTGAGCTATAAGCTCAAGAAGGCAAGAACTTTTGTTTTGTTTTATTTTATGTATGTAGGACAGTGTCTACAGGGTCTCACTACGTAGGTCAGACTTGTAGTGATTCTCCATTTTGCAGCCTCCCAAATGCTGGGATTGCAGGTGTGTGCCACCATGCCAGTCTCACTTGTAGTCTTAGCATGCACTGTGGGAGGGACCACCTCGGCATGCCAGGTATCGAGCCTGGGCCACTTCACTCTGCCTAAGCAGTTGCTTTATTCCACTGAGCTATCAGGCTGGTCCAAGGCAAGAACTTTTATAAATCAGCAGCTAGTATAGTGATTGTCATATATCATTGTTCAGTACGCATTTGTTTAGAATTTGGAAGAGAAGATTTATGGTAATGTATTTTCATACCTATATAGCATCACACAAATATGAACTTTAAGTGTAATGAAAGTAAACATTTAATAATGATCCAGTTTTTATAAGCAAATATAGAATATAAATCTGTAAGTCAGATTCCACATATTTGTACCATTGTGAACACTGAAATCAACGTAATTGCTTGTTCTAACTTTTTATCTTTTGCTAGCAGGAGACAATGAAAGAATACTTTCAGAATAAAGAGTAAAATAGCACTGCTCTCTTTAACCACTTGAGAAAGAGAGAGCAAGCATAGCCCCTTTTCTGTATAGGATAAAATTTGCAGCATTACCTTCAGAAAATAGCAAGGTTGGATGTCCAGTGAGAGCTCTGACAGATGGTGCCTGTCTGGGGTGCTTGGGGAGGGTTCTCAGCACTGAGCTTTCAGGTTTTCTCCACTTAGAATTATGTTGACTGTTGGATTGTCATAGATGGCTTTTTATCAGGTTGATGTGTAGGCCATCTATTCCACTTTTCTGTAGGGCTTTGATCATGAAGGAGTGTTGGAATTTGTCAAAAGCTTTTTCTGCATCTATTGAGATGATCATGTAGTTTTTGGTTTTGGATGTATTGATACAGTGATTACTTTTTTTTTTTGTATTTTAGGGAAGGGTCTACAGGGTGTTCAGGGTCTCACTACTAGATAAGACTTGTAGTGATCCATCTACTTACAGCCTCCCAAGAGCTGGGATTGTAGGAAGGCACCACCATGCCCAGTCTCAGATATTACGTTTATATGTTTGCATATGTTGAATCATCCTTTCATCCCTGGGATGAAACCAGCTTGGTTGTAATGTATAATTTTGATGACTTGCTGTATTCCATTTGTACTTTATTGAGGATTTTTACATCTATGTTCATGAGGGAGCTTGGCCTGTAGTTCTCTTTTTCGTTGGATCTCTCTCTATAGGTATAATACTTTTCTCCAGGAGTAATTTTGATAATGTTGCTTCTCTTTCAATTTCATTGAATAGTTGAGAAGGATTGGGATTAAATCTTTTATAAATTTCTTATAGAATTCAGCTGTGAATTTGTCAGGACCTGGGCTTTTCTTTGTCAGTACTTTTTTATTACATTTTCAATTTCATTGGCTAATATTTCCCAGTAGGCCCACAAAGGTTGAGTCTAATTTTTTGGATCATAAGATCATACACAAACCATTATACATATTTAAGGGAAGATAAATTTTCTCTTTTTGTTTTAATTTTAAAGAGAAAAAAATCCCCAAACAAATAACAAGAACAAAGACAAAAACAAAACAATAGAACAATGGAAATGGTGCAGAATTTCAAAACAAGAATAGAAAATTAACAATGGCCGTTCTACTGTGCATTGTTAACACCAAATGTGTTGCTCAGATAACCAGATATGAAGAGTCAAGATTGATCATGTGATTAAACATTAATCCTTCTTTCCACTAAATATTAAATGCTGTTGTTGACATAAACAACAGCCTATTCACTTTCTTTCTTCAATCATCAACCAGATAAAATCAAATTGATTAATATTTTGGGGGAACATCCTTGCTGAACTAGCAGAATCAGTTCCCAGGGTCTAGGTCCAAAGCATATACCTAAGTAGAAAATATACTTTTACTGTGGAGTGTTTTAACTTCATTCTGAATTTTGCCTTGAATTAGACTTGGATTTCTTATGTACATGTACCATATGGTTGTTTATTTCTATTCATGTTTATAACATTATTCTTTTTAATGTGTCAATCTTTACATGAAGGAATATTTTCCTTTTGCCTGCAAGTCATATATTCTTCAGAATTTTCTTTGGTAGATATCTTTGGGCATAACTCTCCTGAACATTTTATTTTGTCCAAAAATGTCTGTTTTCTATTGTTTTATTCTTAAATGATGCAATATATTTTATTTGTAAATGGTGATCTTCTAAATCTGTGTTCACAAATTCCAAATCCTACAATACTCTGTATATATCAAAAAATTCAATTTCTGTCAACTTTAGATACTATCATACAGAACAGAGAACAATAAAAACCTGGTAAGACAAATACTGCTAGGATGTCAGAATATTGTATAAGAGAAGAAAATTATTCAAGAAACAAATTTCATATAACTGTTTATCAAGAGAAATATATATATATATATATAATTGATTTATTCTGTAAGATAAAATATATATCGTACCATATACATTTTAAGTATAGAAATCTAGATGAGCAGAGATTTTCTTTTAATTTTTCTGTAGTCTTTTGGTTTCAATTTTTTTTTTATGTGAGGTCAACAACCGCTCCCATTCTCATTGCTTTTTAGGGTTCTGTCTTCATATATTTTAAAAACAATTAATTTTTCTTTGTCATTTTTAACTCTTATGATTATGTGTCTAAAATTGAATTTATTTCATTAAAGCTATATGCATTGAGCTTCCTGAACTTGAAGGTCATTTAATGGTTCTTAGAAATTCTCCACTTCTTAAATCATCAAATGCTGTCTGTTTCCTAGTCCTTCTCTTTTTTTCTCCTCATTCTGGCTTCTCCTCCCACCTCCCTTCTTTGTTGCCCTGCTGAGATGGAGCTCAGGGCTTGTGTGTGCCAGGCAAGTGCTCTATCACTGAGTGGCATCCAAGCTCTATTTCCACTTCTTTTTCTTTCTGAACTTGTGATTAAACATTATTATAGCTCTTGTCATTTCATCCTCCCTCTCCTTCAATCCATCTTTTATAATTTATCTCTCATTTCTCTAATAACTCTATTCCAAATCTGTTCTCTCTTCCTATGCATTGAATCCATTGCTTAATCCCTGTTAGTTTTAATTAATTAATTAATTAATTAATTAATTAATTAATTTTAATGTATTTGGTATAGGGTCTCACTGTGTAGCTTGGACTTGTAGTTATCCTCCTGTTTCAGCCTCCCCAGCACTTGAACTACCAGCATGCAGCAACATGTCTGGTCTTGGAGCCCAGCTTGGTGGTCCAGGGTTGGGACCAGCATGGCATGTGGTACCAGGGATCAAACCAGGCTCCTTGCACTTACCTAGGCAGGCTCTTAGACCACTAAGCTATCTTCACAGTTCTGACATTTTAATTTAACTAGGATAGAGTGTTGTTTCTTTTTGCAATAAATCCAGTTATCTTTTCTTCTCATTTTTTAGTGTTTTTGCTCAGGCTTTCAAATTTCTGTATTGTAAATTAATCTAAGCACATTGAACTTAATGAATTCTCAGTCTTCACACAATTCTTTTATGTTTGACATGGCTTTACGTCTGTCTGATGTCTTATCCTTCATGTTACCTTATTTATGTAAAATCTGGATCCTAAAGTGTGACCAATTCTTGGGCTATATTTATGTCAAATCTCTAGTCAGACTTGAAGTTGAGACTTCATGAGAGGATTAACATTTATTTACACCATTCTTTTCTGGATGGCGCAAACCTCAAAAAATGTTAAATTTAATTTTTTAAGGGTAAATTTTATTGCATACATATTTAATATATAATGATGCTATATGTAGATAATAATATTACTGAGTGAAATAAATTAACATATCAATCATATCAAGTAGTCACCCCATTTTTTGTTTTTGGTGGTAAGAGATGATAAACTCTTCTCATTTACCATAAATCCATTACACAGAACAATTTTACTACCAGTGATCTTCAGGTTCCAAATTTTAGATATTTAGCATTGTTTGTCCTACCTATCTTCTTTGAACTCTCTGAATTACATTTTTCCATTTCCTTTTTTTCTGTCTCTGACCACCTATCTGGTATTCTTTTCCTCCATATATTTGAGTTTTTCTTAGAATCCTAGGAAAGCCCATAGTATATTTTTTTCTGTCAGGTCTTTTTCATTTAGTATAATATTCTTCAGGCTCATCCTTGTGGTCTCAGAGGACAAGATTAACTTCTATTTTAAGGTTGAATAATATTCCTTGTTATTCTTTTTATCCATTTGTCCATTGATGGCATGTAGTTTGTTTCTACATTTTGGCTATTGTAAATCTCACTATAATGAACCTAAAATTGATGTCATTACATTGGGGCCAAAACAAAGCTAAGGCCTATGTTAAGGATTCAGATTCTCAGGGCAGAGTTTTTCTTCATTCAGTGTCAAAATTCAAGAGGAAAATTTTCTTACTTTATCCAGTAGTGTAATTAGTGTCATAAATTTACCCAGGGTCTTAGTTTTACCTAGGAGATCTCCTATGAGATTCTCCATATTCAGCAGACCCTAGGTTTGCCCTATATCTCCTAATGTACTAAATAGCTAGCAAGTCACAAATGCAAATTCTTCATAGTGGTGCAAAAAACCTTGGGAAAAAGCTAGGCTGGAAATTTGCATATACCCAGTTACCATTTCATCTCAATTTTAGTACTTTCGGGTTACTTATAGCTGTATATATTTGTGTGTATGTGTGTGTGCTAACTCAGCAGCGAATTTATTGAGATTCCTAGAAAATATTTTATCTGTTTAGGCAGTAAAATTGCTCAAGGTGTGTAACTACCATATTGTTGAAAATAGAAGCCCAAATCAAATTTTAGCCTGCCTTTTTTTTCTTCATTTTTTATTAATTTTATTGAGAAAAAAATTGCAGTGAGACAGCTTCAAAACAGATTGGAAAAAGAGTTACAACAATTAATACATTGCATATTGTTGTCTTTGTAGTAGTCATTCATAGCACAGGATGCAGACATGATATCCTGTCCAAACACTATTAGTACAAATCTTTCTTCTTATTGAATTAAGAGAAAGTAGCTGTATATCTTTCCCATTTTGCATATGTAGGTACAAAATGGTCCTTCATTTATGTCCCCTTTTTTGTTTAGTTTTGTCAGAGGTGGGTATTCCATTGCCATCCAAATATTGTAGGTGCATGAAGGCATTTGATTCAAAGCCATTAAGCTTATCCCCACATAGAACAACAGAACTTATCCAATACTTAGGAATTTTCCTGGTTTGGAAGTTGAAACTTGCAAATAGACATATGGAGGTAGAATAGAATAAATAAAGATAGATCTTAAGGAGACAAGGAAGCCATAACTAAAAATTATACCTTTAAGAAGACTGAAACTTTCAATGCCAGTTAAAGCCATCCAAGGTGATCCATACCAGAATTCCCTTTTTAAAATTTAGGCTTCCAGGGCTGGCCAAATAGCTCAGCAGATTAAAGCACCTACAAGCAGGTGCAGGATATAGGGGTTTGAACCTTGGGCCTGCTGTGCTGGCCCTTCTCCTGGGGCACACTGAGCCTGTGATTGAGACTGGGTGTGGTGGCGCATGTCTGTAATCCCAGCACTTGGGAAGCTGTAAACAGGAGTGTTCAATCTAGTAGTAAGACCCTGAACACCCTGTAGATCCTTCCCTAAAATACAGAAAAATAAATAAATAAAGTAAATTTGGCTTCTTTCCTCCCAGACTCATCACACTCGAAACTCCTCCCCCTGAAAATCCATACATTAGCTTGAGAAATTGAAGTAGGAACCAGATCTTGAGGTGAAGGAACAGGTTGGAGAGATTCAAAGAATACATAAGTTACACATTTTTTTTTAAAGGAATTGGAGTTATATCTCTGACATAAGCCAGTACCCTCTGGGAGGGCAGCCCTTGCCAGGATTTCTGCTCCCTCACGAGAAGTATAAATACTTCCACTTCCAGGACTTCTCTGCCGCAAGGGCCTACACTCCATTCTTGGAGTTCTTCTAAATTGCACCTAATAAGACATTTCCATACCTCTTCCTAACTAGTCTTGAAAATTCCTTTTCTGTGAATAGGATGAAGCAGGTTCTTTATTTGAGCTTCACCATCCGCTTCAGGCTGTATTTGGTGATGATTCTACTTCATGAACTTTTTGATATACTGAACTTTGCAGTGTGTAGACGAAAGGCAATTGCCTTGTTTCAAGTTAGAATACTCTCTGGATCATTTCTACCTTGTTGGCTTTTACCCAGACACGACAGTTTATGTCACAACAGGCAATGCACAACACTGCCATGTCTGGTACCTGAGGTAGTGGCAGAGAAACAAAGCCACAGTGGCTTGCAAATCTTCCTCAAGCTACTATTCCACATGCCATCTCTCTTTGTGGGGGCAAGATCCTATGATCACAAATCCACGCTAGGAAGATCAGGTTCCTCATCAGAAGGCACCAGATAGGAGAGCTGACTCAGCTGCAATTCCCCTTAGCAATTTTCCTATGCTTGCTCTGTTACCATTGTGGATAGGCCTCTATCATCTGTTCTCTGGGACTATTTGTAATATCAGTGTTTATAGATAGCATTAGAATTGCTTTCCTTTGGCAAAGAATGAAAAGTGTGACAATTTTATCATTAGAACACATACAAAGTAAAATATTTCCTCCTTTGTGTGTGTGTGTGTATTTTAGTACAGGGTCTATAGGATCTCACTACATAGATGTGGACTCATAGGGATTCTCCAGTGTTCAGCCTCCCAAATCTGGGATTGCAGGTGTGTGCCACCATGCCCAGTATTAATCACCATCTCAGTGCGCCCTGGGGGCAGGGCTGACGTGGCAGGCTGGGCATCGAACCCTGGCCACTGTGTCTGCCTAAGTGGGTGCTTAAATACACTGATCCATTTGGCTAGCTTGTAAGTAAAATATTTCCTTACACTGAACTCAATTCAGTTCTGCCTCATGAACACTATGGCCAAATTACTAGAATCTGTTTTTTTTCGAGTTCCATACTAGTTTTATCACTTTGGCTTTATTGTATAATTTCAAGTCAGAGATTGTGGTGCCCCTGCCTTGCCTTTGCTGGCCCAAGTTGCTTTCGCTTTTCTAGGGTTTTTTGGTTTCAATTAGATTTTAGGATTTTTTTTCTAATTCTTTGAGATACACTATTGGTATTTTGATTGAGATGCGATTAAATCTGCATAATAATTTTGAGAATCTGACCATTTTCAACAGAATGTTTTTTTCTACCCAAGAACAGGGATGTCTTTCCATTTCCTGATAGCCTCTTCTAGCTTCTTTTTCGGAATACTTTACTTTTCAATGTATAGATTTTTATTTCCTTTGTTAGATTAATTTCTAAGTATTTCTTTTTTTCAGCGCTATTGTGAAATATGTAATCTCCTAATTTTTCCCTCCTTGAGTTTGCTATTTGTATATAAGAATTCTATTAATTTTTAAGTATTGACTTTATATCCAGTTGCACTACTGATTTGGTTATTAAATTTAGACGTTTTTGAACTCTTCCATGTACATGTAGAGTACCATGTCATCTACAAAAAGATGATAATTTACCTCTTTTTTTCCTCCCTTTAATTCCTTTTATTTTTTTCTCTTGTCTCATTTATCTGACTAATAGTCCAAAAATACACTGAGTAGGAGTGGGAATAGTGCTAATAGTAACAAGTCCTTGTTTTGTTCCTGGTTTTAGAGTAAAAGTTTTTTAACCATTTCGTATGATTTTGGCTGTTGGTTTGTCATTACATGTCTTTTATCAGATTGAGGGAAAGGCTGTCTATTCCAATTTTCTGTAGGATTTTTATTTTTATCATGAATGGGTGTTAGACTGTCAAATGCATGATACTTGAAATCTCAACTCTACTAATAATAAATATAATTCTAACATAGAATCACATCATTTCAAGTAAAATATTTTGTTTAAGTTGTAAAACAATTCTCTATTTTGCATTCTCCCGAACTGTGTCATGTTGTTTTATGTTACTTTGCAGGGATAACACAATTTATAATTTTAAAGCAAAATAAAGAGGACATTTGACATGACATTGACATTTTTTCTTGTTTAAAAGTGAAAATACCTGAAGAACTTAATGGCTGTGACTCAACCTGGTCCTTGTAGTACTTCTTGGGCTACAGCTTCTTGTGCTATAATTTTATGCTGAATGCTCTTATGTTGTCTTTGAACTATTTCCCTGGGCAATAGTAAGAGAGAACTATAGTAAGGCATTACTTAGGCAGATGTCAAACAAGATATAGATGTTTCTATTCCTCATTGTAGTTTATACATAGAAGTTCTCAATGGTAATTCAAAGAAGGTTTTATTCAACTCATTATACATGGTTACAACGAGAGAGGTGAACTAAGGAAAACTTTCCATGGGAGCTGACATTTAAGTGGATCTTTGAGGATTGGATGCTACTATGGAGAGATTTATTTTTTCTTTAGCAGTGGAAATTTCTTCTAGGAAGAGCCTGGTTTTGTTGACTGGATACTCTGAGAATGTTCTTCAAAGTGTGCAGCAAACTTTTGATTCAGCTTGTAAATCAAGCACTGGGAATGTGAGAACAGTTAGTATTAGGGAAACAAAGAAGAGCTTTAAGGGGAGCAGTGGGAAACAGGAAGGACAGATGAGGTAGAAAGCAGAAGGGAGGAGAGATGAGTGGCAGCCGCAATGGAGTGGGGTGGGCTGTTACCTTGTGAATAGTCTTTCATGTCTTTTCATAATATCTTTGATAGAAAATGCACTTTAGGAAGGTAAAAATAATGCTATTTCCAGAGTGTGGTCAAACCCTTGTTCTTCAAGAGTACTATTGTAGTGAGAAAAAAAGGAAAAAAAGACTTTGTATAAAGTCATCCTGAAAGAAATAAGGAAATTGCTCCCTGGAAGGAACATTTAGGAAACTGAAAGGTAAGATTTTTCTTACTCAAGGTCTGAGTGGAGCTTAGAGAAGAGGTGCTTGCAGCTGTGTTTTCATGAGTATCTACAGTGAAAATGAACTGGATTTTTCATTGGGAGCTCATTAAAATATTACAGAGGACACATAAGACAGAGTAAGTATAGTATGCTTTGTGAAAATTGAGATTTGCAAAAGTCATGAGGATGTATGACCATCTCAGCTCCCCATGGAGACAGAGCTAAAGAGCATAATGTAATTGAAGCATGAAGGAATAGGAAGGAAAGCAGTAAAAGAGCAGAAAAGCAGTTTGGAGCAAAATAAACTGCCTTAAAAGCCAGGATTTGTAGGAAAAACAGAAAGAAAATTGTGGAATACTGGTGGTTATCTTTTAAAAATAAGTTTCTTTATATTGCTTCTTAAAGAATTCATTATCATGTAAAGCTAAATAATATAGAGATATTACAAGAGCAAATAAATATCTCGGTAACTCCAATATCCACGTATTGTGTTATTTCTATGATTAGCTTCTCTGTGTACAGGTTTTAAAGGGTAAGAATGTCACTATCAGGTCCATATGACCTTGTCAGCCACTGTACTTTGCTTATCCTTGAAGATTTTGACTAGAAACCTGCTCTAAGTGAGTAGGTGTGGCTTGAAGAAGATGCTGCAGGGTAGAGCCAGAGGCTGAGGTTGCTGGCAAAGCTACAGAGAGATTTCAGGACCTCGAGGGCAAAAGCCAGCACAGAGAGACTACAGACAACCAAGGAAAGGGGTTGCTTGAGTGCAGTGGGGCAGGAGAGCAGTGCTGATTGAGCAATGGCTTTCATATTTTGAATTTGAAATTGTTAACCAAAGTATGCAGTTAGAGTAAATTGTCAGTTCTAGTAAAGAGCTGATAGATATGATTTGACTCTGGTTGTATATCTACCAGTAAATCTAGGGGAAATTGCAATATTTATACCTGGTAACTAGATTTCAGGGTAAGAATGGTGAGGTTTCCAACTGGGTATTTGTTCTTGCATATTTTATTTCCTGCAGCCCTGCAAGGAAGGAATTATTATTAGATAGATAAAGACAACAAGATTAAACTGTTGACCCATGTGGATCCCAAACTACAGAGCTGAGATTTAGACCCAGTACTTTCACTACTCAAAGAAGCTCTGAAAATATAGAATAATCAAAAGATATCATTAGAGAAAAAATTACCCAAGTTTATTGGTTATAGTAAAGCAACCACTACCTCTATCTAGGTTTATATCTATAGTATCTTTCTTACTGCTTTAATTAATTTCGTGTGTATGTATGTATGTGTGTGTGTGTGTATGTGTGTGTATGTGTGTTTGTGTGGAGTGTTCATTATGACAAAATGTTAAGGCTAAGAAAATAACTTAGACCCTAAAATGAAAATCCCATGTATGATCATGGAACTCACATCTCAGCTGTGATGACATTAATTAAAATTGTGGTATCGTGGTTAATTTTCAGTATCAATTTAATTGGTTTGAAGGCTGCCCAGGAGGCTGGTAACGTGTTATTTCTGAATGGATCTGGAAAGCTGTTCCAGGAAAGATTAGCATTTTTTGCATCAATGGGCTGAACAGGGAAGATCTGTCTGTCCTTGCGCATCCAGTGTGGGTTGGCACCATCCAGTTGGCTGATGGCCTGGATAGGACAAGAGGCAGAGGAAATCCCTGCTGTAATAGAACACTACTGACTGGGTATATTTACATATCCAGAAGTCCACTGTCCAGGGAGAGCCTGTCTGCCATGTTATCTCTTGTCAGAAAGTGCAGGGACTGGAGAGGATGTGAGGGGTTAAGAAAGGGCGAAAGTCATTCTTCTCAAGAACTGTCTCCTGTGATAATGATGCTGATCCATTCCTGGGGAGATGGTGTCCCCATGCCCCAAACAATTCTCATTATGTTGCACTTCCCCACATGGCCTCATCCAGGAATAAAGTTTCTGGCACAGAAGCTTTGGGGAATAGATTTGAAGTATAGCAGATTCCATTTCTCTCTTTCCCTTCTGTATCAACATTCCAGGTTTTGTTGTGTTTGGTCTTTAAACTTGCACCATTGGTGCCTTGATTACTGGACCCTGAGTTACACCATTGGCTTTCCTTGCTCTGAACCCTTTGGAATTGAATTGAGCTTTATTTCTGCTTCATCTGGTTCTCTAGCATGTAAACAGCCTGTCCTGGGGAGTCTAGCTAATTTCCTGAATAAAACCCATCTATGTGTCTCTCTATACATACTCCTGTTGGTGCTGTTAGTTTGGAAGAAGCCTGGAAAATGCATGAGGTTAGTAAAGTGGCTGAGAACTAGGAAGTTTTGTGAAAGCATTTTTGATTTTAACTTAGTGTTATTGCTCAAGGAAAGTTTCTCTGAGGAAATGACATCCTTCAGATCTAAGTTTAAGTAAAGGAAAAACGAAGGAAAGTTATTCTAGGCAAAGACAATATTGCATGCGAACCTCTAATTTGAGAAAGTCTGTTCTAACAGAAGTCTGGTGCAGTTGGAGTTTGGAAATGGAGGAGGGAGATGGGAAGAGACAAGGCTGGAACAACCAGCAAGGTTAGAGCCTCAGGGCCCATTCAGGTGCATTTTATTAAGTGGTAATGATAACAGTATACAGGGTGGACAGTGACATGTTTATTTACACTTGTTTACTTAAAAGAGCTCTCTGATTTGGTGTGGTAAATTGTACCACTCCTGACTTCATACTTCTTACATGGTTAAAAATAAGTGATCCTTGCATTTGTAACTTTGTACCCTCTCCAGGAAGATGGTTGCTGGAGAAGGAGGTGGTGCTTGACCTCAGCCATGGCCCAATCGCTGGCTGACCAATGACTGTGACGTGAGCAGAGCCTTTGAATTTACAGTATTTGAATAGTGTATTACAACTTGCACCTTCTGCATCAGTCATGAAAAAATCATACCTGTGCAGTGATTGTTACCAAGATGAGACACAGAGCAGACCTAAGGAAGCTAGGTCACAGAGCCCAAATTAAAAACAAACAAACTAACTAATGGTAGTTATAGTAATCCACTAAGATTTCACTTTACCACTTGTTATATAATAAGAATAAATAAATGTGAAGAGAAAAATCAGTCGTTTACACAAGAGATAATGATGGTTTGAGCACACATAATGATAGATGTAATGGAAAGCACCGAATATTCAGACTTAAGAAATGGCGTTATGGGAGCTTCACTGAATGTGAACGCAAGAGAAAAGAGAGGTGTCAAGATGGTATTTCAATTGTGTTCATATTTAAGTTCCTAAAAATGACTGAAGACACCTAAACATTTCAAGTATTGTATTTCATTTTTTAGAGGGACCATGATGGTCATGATTTTGGTGAAAATTTAAATAGTTGGGGTGCTTTCTCCTGGGAGACCACAGAGAAGGAGCCTGAGGCAGGGAGATTTATTTTTCTCTTCAAGAAATCAGTGCCAGCCTAAGCCTTAAAGGATTTGCTGCCTCTGAGCTGGTCAGAGCAAAGCCTTCCTTTCTTTTAGAAATTATGGACCATTTGATGCTCCATTATAGTTTTGTGATCACCACAGGTATGCCAGCTTCTGTGGATAAAATTCACTAAATCACCACTCTTATAAGATAGCAAAATCCCCACCCAATTTATTATACTTTAGCACAGGTCCCTTATCAGGTGCTCTGCATCTGGCACAGTTTGTACCTGAACTTGGATCTTGAACTCTGTACCCTGCCTTTTCCTCACTGCATTTCCTGATTAGTGTTAGGTAATTCTTAGGGCTGATTTCATTTTTCCAAACAAAAAGAAAAGAAAAAGCCCCGTGTTCTGTCGAACTGTACGGAGCCACCAGCAGCATCAGTGTCATCAACATAACGAGCAGATAAACGCCGACAGCTCAGTTGAGGAAATGGAGCTGTGAACTCCGGAAATGTCACAACCCAAGGCGAAGTCTGACTCAGTTCTCTTCCCACTCTCAGTGGGCTTAGGAATCAGGAGACAGTGAGCTTGCTGGGACCTTTCTGATGGAGGAGAGGGAGCCAGACTTGTGACTCACTCATCAGGCAATTCAGTCTGGGTTGATTCACCTCTGCTGGACACAATTGCACCTTAGCGTTTGCCCAGCTTTTTCTTCCAGTGAGGCTCAAACACTTTGGAACTCACCAAAAACTTCACTGTTGGATATACAAATTAGGTTGATTAATTATAGCTAATTGTTATAATTAATAAGCATCTGTAGAAGTTGGTGAGATTGTGAAATAAAATGATGCTTTCAGCATTGGCTTGCCACATTTATGTCCTTTTTAAGATTTCTGTTTGAACAGTTATCAAGTCTTAGATGTTATATGTTCTTAATGTTTATTCCTATCTTTTCATTTTCTTTTAAAAAAATTAAAAATATCTTCTATTTATTTGGTACAGGGTCTCCCTACATAGCTTGGACTCATAGTGATCCTCCTGTCTCAGCCTCTCCAGTGCTGAGATTACAGGTGTGCCTAGAGTTCAGGGACTGACACAGCATGTGGTACTGGAGATCGAACTCGGGTTCTTGTGCTTACCAGGCAGGCACTTAGACCACCAAGCTATCTCACTGGCCCTTGTCTTTTCCCTTTCATACTTCTTGGTAATCTAGGGAAAATATAGAGAAAAACCACGACAAAGACAAAAGTAGGATGTAATCCATGAAAACTACAAATGGCATTATATATGTACAATATCATGAGATCTCTGAAATATGTTTTTAGCATTCTTAATTTTCCCATGCCTTAAAGAAAGCCTCTTATCTTGTATAAATTCACATAGAGACAAATGGCTTGTCCTTACTTTTGATTGTTAAAGACAACATTGCAATAGAAAGGACAGAAGATTTGAAACCAGTAGACTTCATTTTTTCTCATTTGATCTCTGCATGGCTGTGGTATGGCCCTGGGCAAGTCATTCAGCATTTCTGAGCTACATGGTTCTCATCTGGGAAATGAGAACCTTTTCTTGGATGACATTCATCAAGATCTTTTTGACAAGGGCCTATGGTTCTTCATTCTATGGCTTGTCAGTTGACATTGGCCTGGATCTATCATTTTCATGTTGCTATTTTTGCTAGTTTAGATACCTCTCAGGATTCACTAATCATATTCTTTGACATCATAGTAATTTATTTTGACTGCACTGATTACTCTAAGTGCCATTCATTTTTCATGATTAAGAAAAAGAAGTGTCCTATACCTCCATATGTTTGTATCTTTTAAGTTATATTTCTGATTTTTGAATCTCATTCATCTAGTCTAGCAATGAAAATTTCTAAGTACAACAAACTAAGCAAAGTGCAATGACAAAATCAAACAAATAAGATGAAAAAAATTGAAAGTAAAATGTCTGAGACTAAATAGGGGTCTAGGGAAGAACTTTGATTTAAAATACCCACAAAATAACATCATGTGAAATCTTTGGATTAGCTTTATGAGTGTTTCACTTCAAGGCTGTTGGAATTTTAGAAAAATATCTTAACCTCAGCAGTAGACTATATTTTTAATTAATTAATTATTCATTTACTTTTATTATTTTATTTTATTTTTTTGCAGAACCAGGGATTCAACTCAGGCTCTTGCACTTGCCAGGTAAACACTTATTCTATTGAGCCATCTCCCCGGCCCCAGCAGTAGACTATTATTTCACCTTTACACACTGATTCCATCTGCATAAGATTCTTAAGATGCCCTATAAGTGGGGTATCTTAAAGGACATTTGAGCTTGATCTAAAGATGACAGAGTAGGTTTCAGCCCATTACTCACAACTACTCCTCTACTCCCTTAGTCCTGAAACTCACATGCTCAATAAGAGAAACATTTTGCTGCACCTCTAACTTATTTTTAAAGGTTAGGCATACTAAAACAGTCTGATCCTATTGGAGAACAGGAATTTGGTAAGGAGTCTGAGCATCCTAGCTGGACAAGATAGTCTTGAGATTCCAGGAAATTGATTGTGGTTTGAGAACGACTGGAGCCTTCAAGTGCTACCTCCGTCTGAATTTTTGGCTTTCTGCCTTTTTCCAGTTACACATTTTATACTGTTTTCCACAAGAGCCAATTTGTCTCAAATTCTTTTAAAATAACCATCTTTTATTTAGCACCTTAGAAGATTTATTTCTTGCTATCTTCATATAGAGGATGGGTTTTTAAAGAAAAATAAAAGTTTAAAGAAATATAGTCTAAACATGGTGCATGTTACTTGGAAATATACATTTTGTTATTAAATTTTTCTATGAATTTCAAAGTATGGAAACTCAACAGAGTTCTATGTAATTAGGAACAGATTTTTATACACAAAAATTCTCTACTATATCACAATTAGAGATAATTCATATTAGTTGGCATAGTATTTATTTCTGAAAGATCTCAGTACTTAGTGATTATCATTAGATTTATATACTTGATTCTGATTCCCTTACTTGCTCATTCATTCAAAACATATAGTACCTATGATAGGAGAGACCCTGCATCTGTTAAAAACACAAAATGAAATTTCAGAGGTTTCTAACGTGCTAATACCTGGAATACTTGTTGAAAATCAGGTTAATACATGCAAGATTTTATTTATTTTTATTTTTTAAGGAATAGAAATAGAAAAACACCAGCACTTAGAAATGACTCAAAATTTCACTAAACAAAAGTAATAAGAATTCAACACTGGTTTCTGTATTGCATATTATCTTCAAATTCACTTCTTTTGGTTGCCAGATGAAAATGTGCAAAATTCATTTTAAGAAAAACAACAAAATTTTATTAGAACTTCAAAGGAAAAGGAAGTAAAAAGAAAAAAGTTAAGCATTAAATGCTTCTTTCGAAAGACCAGAAGAAACTGGCAGTAATTGTCCAAATTATCCTGCATATATACCTAAATACGTCTTTTTCTTTTCTTTCTTTTGTTCTTATCCTCACCCCAGATTTTCCTTCTCATTGAACAATTCCTTTCCCTTTCACAGTATCTATTACACCTTTCAGATTTTATTTTTAGCCTCTCGCACTAGCAAAATAATACAATGTTTGCACATGTGGGTCTGATTTATTTCTTACCAGTATGTCTCTAGTTGTATACATTTATTTATAAAAGACTTGAATTAATTTTTTAATAGCTGAGTAATACTGCATTGTGTAAAAATAACATATCTTTTTTATCCATCCTCAGTTGATAGGCATTTGGATTGTTTCCAAGATTTAGCTATAACAAATTTCACTTCTATAAACATGGGTGCACATGTATCACTGTGGTATGATGATTTCAGCTCTTTTGAAAAAATACCCTGGAGAGGAATAGCAGGCTTGAATGGATTCTCCAATCATAGCTTTTTGAGGAACTCCATACTGATTTCCTTGTTTTATCAGTTTTCACTCCCACAACAGTGAAGGATTCCTTTTTCCCCGTAGCTTCTTTAGCATTTGATTTTGATTGATTTCTTTAGGATAGTCATTCTTTCTGGTGTAAGATGGAATCTCAGTGTTATTTAAATTTGCATCTCTTGAATGACTGATGATATTAAACATTTTTTCATATATTTATTTGCCATTTATATCTCTTCTTTTATGAAGTGTATATTTATCTCAGACACCCATTTTTGGATGGGGTCTGAATTTTGGTGACCTGATTTTTAAAACAATTCTTGATATTCTAGAGCAGTTCTTTGTCTGAAGGACAGTCTACTATAATTTTTTTTTTCACAGTTCATGGGTTTTCTTTGTACACTGTTGGAGATTTCTTTTGACATGCAGAAAATTTTTCTATATTTTTGTTTTCTTGCAAGTTTTTTAATTTTCTCCATCATGTCCCTTTCTTGCTTATTTTTGCTTTCTTTTTCTTTCTTTTCTCTTCCATCTTTCTCTCTCTCTCTCTCTCTCTCTCTCTCTCTCTCTCTCTCTTCCTTCCTTCCTTCCTTCCTTCCTTCCTTCCTTCCTTCCTTTATTTCTTCTTTCTCCTTTCTTTTACTAGTTTTCTTTCCAGTTGTTGGTTCTTTGAAATATTTATTGTGCAGTTGGCTTTTGATTATAATCTTTCTACCTACTCTTATGAATTTTAGATTTCAGTCTACTTTCTCCTCCAGAAGATATAGTGTTTCAGATTTAATATTTAAATCTTTGATCCATTTTGACTGTAGTTTTGTATGTGGTTGAGATGGCTCTAGTTTTAGCCTTTGGCATGTGGAAAGCAATTTTTCCAGCACTATTTATTAAAGAGGCTAGTTGGAGTTCTATATGCCTCACTTAACTATATGTCAGAGTCTTCTCCCATGCTTGGGAAATTTTCTTCTACAAGTTCTGCAATATTTCTATGTCATTTGTATCAATTCGAGCTTTTTCTTTGATGCCTATTAGTCTTATATTATTTTTCTTTGCATCATCTTACAGCTGTTGTATTATTTCCTGGTTCCTTATTATTTTAAAAGGGTTTCCCTTTCACAATAGCTAGCTGCAATGCTATCTTCCAGGCCCAAAGTCTATCTTCAGTTTCATTCAAGTAGTTTTGCTAGCTTTTAATGGAATTCTTAATATTCTGTATATCTGTTTGAATCTCTTTGATGCACTCTATTTCTTTCCTGTTTTGTTTACTCAATGTTTCCATCATTTTTCTATTCTCCTCTTTTTTGTCTTACTTAGATATATTGAGCAATTATTTCATGGTTGTTATCATTTCCTTTCTCTTGATTTGATTTCTTTCATAGCCTGATGGAGTTGTTTCTTTACTTCAGTTGCTATCATTTCAGAAATTTCAGGTGTGGGACTTCTTCTTGGACTTGACTTTGTCTCTTGGACTTGTTTTGGATGGGCTAGAGGTCTGAGATTGCCTTTTGTTCTTTCCCTTCATCAATTTGAAGCTCCTAACATTCTCCCTGACTCTGCAGTGATGGTGGGGTCCGTGGGATGTAGGTTAGCAAGGTTCTCTGAAAACTAGGAGGGTGGGGTGTGCTCACCAAAGCTCCCACTGTGTGGGGTTCAATTTGGCTTCACCTTGGTGGTGGGGTCAAGCCACAGCTCAAGAAGGATCTGATGATGATGAGTGCAGGCCAAAGTTCTGCAAGGCTCTCTTGATGGTGCTTTGGCACAGGGTAGGGTTCACCAATGCTCCAGCAGGTCCCTGTGGCAGTCTTTGGGCACCTGATCTCAGGTCATCACAGCAGTCTCCCTGGGCAATGGGGCTCAGCTGAGCTCTGGTGAGGATGAGGATATTGGGGCAGGGCTTACCAAGTGCCCTTGGCAGTCCTCCAGGTGAGAGCTGGAGGCTGGGGCTCAGCTGAGCTTTGACAAAGGTGATTGGCGTGGCCAGGAAAGGCTCACCAGGTTACTCTGGCAGTCTTCAGGTGAGGATATGTGGTCAGGGCTCAGAGGAGCTCCAGTGAAGGTAGTGGGCAGGGTAGGCCCATCAGTTCTCCCTGGCAGTGTTCAGGGCAAGGACCAGCAGGGTCTCAGAACTCTTGTGATAGGGGTGGGGGAGGACACAGGACTCTAAGTTTTAAAAACTTGAGTAAAATACTTTTCTTTCCAATGCAAGCTTGGCCCCTGAAAACTCCAGCTCACTAACTAAACATAACCAAAATTATTTTCATTTATTTGAATCGTTTACCACTAATAGTGATGAGTTTAATAAATAACAATAATCATTACACTATATATACATACATAGATCCACAAAAACATAGATAATGTATATATTTCTCAGTTATGTTCTTCTAAGAGGTCAAACATTATGATAATTATATTTAGGATATTTAAATATAAGCATAATTTTAATCTTTATGTTTGCATATTTAATACTTTGACATGTGCATAAAAGAAGTTTATAGCAGTTAAAACATTTGGCTAAATGCTGAGAGATCCTATGGAAAGATGAATATTTCTGTGCCATCTTTTTATAGTTCTTCCCTTTCTCTCATATATAAAGCTTGTTTCATAAAGTAATGCTTATTACAAAAAAGACAAACTTCCCTAAGGAACACAATGTTGCATTCTTACTTATTCCTGAGCACAGACCCAATTTGAAAAGAGACATAGATTTGCGTTTTGGTTCAAAGCTGAAAACATGTACCTGTAAGGACTCTTCCTATTACTGATGTTGTGTGGACTTGGACAAACCCATCCTAAGCTGAAAATATTAAGTAGCAAATGATTTGATGCACCTGACCTACTGAGCATCGTAGCTTAGCAACAGAGCAGGCTATGCAGCTCCATTTGCTTCTCTACCCCAGCTGGGAGCCACGTTCTCTGCTGTGGCCCAGCATCTTGAGATCTTGAGAGAATATCGTATTACATATTAGGGGCCTGAGAAAATATAAAACCTTAAAATTTGAAGTTCAATTTCTACTGAATGTGTACTGTTCTCATGGCACTATAAGGTAAAAACATTGTAAGTTGGGCCACTGTGAGTCAGCAACCATCTGTATGTTCTCTTCATGTACATATGAGATTTCTCATGAAGTCTTTGGGGTTCGTCTGTTAGGTTGTGCATTGGGTTGTTCACTGGGTTAGCATTTCAACTACGCACAAGAAGAAAGGAAAAGACGTGTGGGTAGTGTGACAAGTAGATCATTCTTTTGATCCAGACCTGGCCTTCAGAGGTTAAAGGAAACGTTCCTGGGTGTGTTCTCACATTTTAGAGTTCAGAGTACTCTTGTAGTCTCAGTAATATCCAGCAGAGGTTTTCCTATAGTTTCATTTGGACTGTTTCCACGAGCATTTTAAAAACCAGTGTATTAATGTAACATCTGAAGTATAGCAAGGCTGACACAGTGGAGGTTGTTTGTCACTGGAAGGACAATATATTGCTCACAGTAGCTGAGGAGGCACCAGAGTTGGAGAGAGGGGAGGGACGATGGGAAACTGTGGCAAGAGGCTTTGCTGAGGCCCTTTGGGCAGGTTCAGATGAGGCAGGGTGTCCAAGGAATTTCAGGGAACTCTGGAACATAGTGGCTGTCCCTGGTTGTCTAGTAGCTGGCTGTAGGGTAATTTGGTTTAGACAAATAACAGGATGATTTAGAAGGCAGTTTGGATACTGACTCTGGATTGATTGGTATACAGTTCAAAAACACACGAATTAGTTACTGTTTCTAGGAATTGAGACATTATTTCTGGTAGGGACAGTTCCCAGAGTTCCCTGAGGGACAGGACCTCAGATAGTTGAAGGAGAATAGAGAGAATAAAATGATATGGTCCAAATTGCAGTCCTTTTTCTCTCCCATGTAGATCTGAATGACCTCTTCCTTAGTTTTCAAAAGCTTCTAATCATGTCAAGAATTTTGTTAGTGTAGGCTTAGAGTGTTTTGGAAAGCACAAGGAATTATGAGCAAGAGTGGACAGTCTCTTTTTTCCAGTCTTTCTTTAGAAATTTTCTCTCACTTTAGTTAGTATCCACACATTGTCCTTTTTACTTTTGACATGGGAAAGTTTTATATTTAGGCCCACCAAGATCTTAGCTTCTATTGAAAACAGGGGTTCACCTACTTTTTTAAGCATTAATGTATCTCTTCTCTCTTTGATAAATGTTGCGGTCAACTGGTACAAAAACAAAGATTCTCTATCTTATTGTACATAAACATACACTGATAAGACACCCAGAGGAGAACTGAAGATAACAAAAGCAAAATGTGATTTAAAATTAACAATACAGTTAAGGTGGGGGATGTGGTGCCCCTGAATGCTTAGTGCTCGTTTCAGTAGCAGCAGTGGTGCACATACTGTGATGCTGTTCCTTGAGGCAGGATGCGATTGTGCAGCTGGAGTACGTCCGTCCTTGTGTAATCCTAATGCAAGGTGTCCTGCCATTTGGGAGGGACTGGGTAGGACAAAGAACCCTGCCTGGGCTCTGAAGGCTGAGCTGTCACTGTGACTATAGAATATGTGTGTCTTTGACCAAGGGACTAAAAGTTGTGCAGCGTACGTACTTGTCCTGTCGGGCTGTTTCTGTACCATATGATTGTGTGAATTACTGCAGAAATTATATTTAGAAGTGTCTATTTAGCCTTCAGAGTAGTTACCACTTACAATCTAAGTTTATCACAAGTATAATTGAGATCTAACTCTCATCATAACAGACCCTTTTATTTGTCTCACGTTGATTGATGATTGATTAAGATGACACTCATTAGAAGACTAGGACATCTTAAAACAAAAACTTAGACAATGTGCTTTAAAAATATGTGTTAGCCTGCTTTATTTGGTCACCTACAGACTGTTTGAGCTGAACTGGAAGATTGCTCATTTTTATCCAAGTGGTGCTTTATGGAGGAGGTGGTAGGAAGAAGAGTGGGACAACAAACAGGTTTTAGAATCCTCTAATTCCTTGCTCAGAAATCCTGACTTCCATTTAGATGCTTCCCCCTAAAGCCCATGTTATTACTAAGCATGTCTATATTCCCACAGGGCATGAACACAAGCTAGCTAAGAAAAGTCTCTTGTAAGACAGCATCTGGTTTCGGGGCCTTCATTTTCTTTTTAGCCCAAAGTTTAGAGTTACTCAGAAATGAAATGTCATAATAAAAGAAACCATTGAAGATGTGCTTCTGGACTTTCCAGTTATTCTTTATTATGAAAATTTAAAAAATTATGTTTAATGAGCAAAACTATCACTTATTTATGCCTCATCAGTGAAGCCAATATGTAAGGATGAGAGAGAGCAGGTTACAAAGTATCCCATATGTTTATTGTTTTTAAGAGTCTAAATATGCAAATGGACAAAATAAAAATAGAATTTTGATCCACTAGTTATAGCAATATTTCTGAACACCATTTCTTCATCTACAGTAATCACCTAGGAAGCCAGTCTACTATAAGTTGGACTTTCAGGAAGTCAGAGTACTAACTGTAGAAATGACTCAGGAAGCTAATGATTATTGAACCCAAATAACCAGTGTTTGACTAATAGACACTGACTGTTTCTTTAACATTATCTTTATGTACAACTTAGGACCAATCACAGAGAGCCAAATAGGCATCTTCAAGCAGTCACATGGGTGTCTGTTTCCAGTCACTGAAACAGAATACCTGACATGTGCTACTCAAGTGAGAGACTTATTTTGGCTCACAAGGTTTAGAGGATTCACTTGATGGTTTTTGACTTCAATGTAGAACAGCATGGTGGAAAGGTGTGGTTAAGAAATGCTCTGTATACAGTGGTAGCCAGGAAGTAGAGAGAGGAGGAGTCAGGGCAAGCCTCAAAGGACCCAGTTCCAGCTAGTCAATACCTCCTAGCAGCATGTTTAACAGCTAAACTCATCAGTGGGTGAATTCACTAATGGGTATAGGGTCTATATGATCCCATCATACGTCAAACATCTGAGATTTGAGGAGACATTTTAGATCCAATTGTTTCCAAACCTGGGCTCCTAAAAGACTCATGTGTATCCTATTATGCAAAAATGTATTTAGTTCATCTGTAGGAGTCTTAAATTGTTGAAAAGTGGAGGTCCAAAATCTTGTAAAGTAAATCTTACTTTACAAGAAGTAAGTCTTGTAAAAATATAAAGGAAAGTTAAATATTTCCAACAGACTAAGGTACAAAATAAATAATCTCTTTTATAGTTTTATTATTTATTAGAAATCTACTTAGAAATTTATAGGGAATATGAATTCTCATTTTAATAGGTAATTATTGTTTATTAATACACAAGAGCTTTCATTAAAATATACAATATCTTTCTATAGATTTTATGACTATCTTAGAGAAACAATTATCACCTAGGATAATAAAGGTTTATAAAGTAGTTCTCTAAATTTACATACGAGGAATCAGATACCCAAAATGATAATATATTTGCCTATGGGATATATAAAATATCTGAAAGCATGGTATTTTTTGATTAAGGGCTTATAGTAGAGAAAAAGTTATATTCATCATATTTAGTAGTCAGCATGTGAAAGGGAGAGTTTGAGGAGGATAGGATCTGGAACAAATAATTAGAAACAATTCCTAAAATAGAGAAGATCATAGGTATTAAGCTTTAGAAAGAGGGAACAAAAACTGATCTGTGAACACATATCAAATAGTGTATTCTATATTCTTGAAGTTTCATGTAAAGACAACATGAAAACTTAAGGCTCTAATCAGATTGCAGATTCCCAAAGACACTGACAAGAGATATCTTCTTACTCTACACCTATTTAAATGTTAGTGCACTCCAAAAACACCCCCATGCACACACATAACATAATGTTTTACCAGTTATTTGGCCATCATATAGCCCAGTAAGCATGATACCAAAATGATATCATCACTTGGGAGGTTAAGACAGGAGGATCACAATTTCAAGGACATCTTTAGCTACATAGAGAGTCACTGTCACCAAACCAAACAAGACATTTGAGGCTACTACAAAATACAATAGCCTGGATAGTTATAGGCAACATAATGTTTTAGTCCAATATGTTGATAGTTTTGGTGTTTAGATATGGTACTATTTCTAGACAACTGTAATACAGAGTAAATAATCTCCAAAAAGGAGAGATAGAATGAAGGAAAGGAAAGGCACTAACATAAGACTGAAGCACAGGAGGACAAACTTTTAATCCTGTAGTTGCTTCTCCAGGCCCTGTGGCAGGTTGTGGTGAGGTGTGACCTCCAAAGAGTTCAGGCAGCCCCATCCTTGTGGCCTTGCCACCTCACCTCTCCCTTGGGCTCACTTCACTACATACCTACTTCTTTCTTCAACAGACAGTCTATAGTCTTGACCTCTCCAACTTCTTGGAGTCTCCACTGTACCTTCAGTTTTATGCTTGCAGTTTATGTTCTGTACTCTCAGAATTAATGCTTGGCTTCCCAGATCTTCCATTGAGATCTTGGTAGAAGCCTCCATAACACAGTACCTCCTATGTTCTGCATGCCTATAAAACAAGCATCCTGTAGATGACACCAAGGTCTGCCCCCAGTTTGATCTGTTGCTGGTCCCCTTTGATCATGGCTGCAGGGGCCTTTGAGTCTCTGGATTGCTAAGCATGGTGAAATGAACCACAGGACCTAATTTTCTAGACAGCCTTCTTAAACAGAAGGCTCAGAAGTTCTCTTTGCAAATGGCATTTGACACCTTTGTACCTCTGAGCCTGTGATGCATGAGGCCTTCATGATGCCTGACATGACTTTCCTATTGTCCTAATGAAAAGTGTTTGGCTTTTTAAAAGCACCAGCCTTTATGCAAATCTATCATCTGCATGACCCCAACTTCGCAGGTTGGTTTGACTTTTGCTCCTGATTCTCTCTGTAGATATGGCTAAAAACAGCCAACAATACACATGCTGTGGCCTGAACTTTAAAATGTGTTGAAATTTCTTCTGACGGATTAATTTGGCTACAGCCCTTAATCTCAGTCTCCTGCAAAATCTCAGAATATGGATAAATTAATGTACTATCCAGGGCTTTAGTTCAGCTCCCCTTGTTCCTAGTATTAAACCCCTGGGCTGAGCCTTTATTGTTTCCATTCAAATCAGCATTCTGGTCTTCTAAGCTCTGACTGGAAATTTTCATCAATGTTTGCACATGACATTTTAATGCTTCTCTACATGGCATTTCTAAACCTTTTCAAACTTCTGCAAACCAGTCCCAAAGGCTCCCAAAGCACACCACAAGGGATAGCCCCAGCCATAGCCCATTTCTCAGATAGCCATTTCTCTATTAGTAACTTTTCCATCTCTGGGATAAAATATTTGGAAAAACTTAGTGGTGGAAAGGTTTATTTTTGCTCATGGTCTTCACAAATTTTAGTTCATAGTTTCTTAGATTCAAGAAAAACTAATTCATGCAGGCATGGTGGAAAGTTGTTCACTTCATGGTAGTCAAAAGCAAGGAAAAATGAAAAGGAGCCAGAGGCAAAAATATGTCCTTCCAGGTCACACCGCAGTGACCCCCCTTTAGCCAGTCCCCATCTCTTACCAGAACATTTGGCTACTGAACTAATCAGTGGACTGACCTGCTGGTGAGCATAATGCCCTTGTGATCCAAGCACTTCTCAGACATATGAGACTTCAGTGAGACATTCTAGATCTAAAGCATAAGCAGCACCTGGTTTTGCATTTATCATTTCCCCAGGCCAACAGCCTACACTCAGGGCATCATGACACTTTTTATTTATCCCACTATAAAGCCTTTCCATTTCTATGCCTGTCTTTGAGTCTCAATCAGCATCCAAGTAGTGATGCCTGACTCCTTTCCCCAAAGAGACTCAGAAGAAATCGCCGTTACTCTCATTTGGTTATTCTTCATCTGCTTCCACAGCTCCAATGATGAGTGGCTGAGCGTAGGTTACTGCACACAATCCCTTCATTGCAGGCAGGGGAGGTCTGGATGTCACCAGACTGGGCAGCCATGTCTATGTCATGAATACACAGTGCCAAGCTTGCACATCAGTAAATGAGGATGAAGATGGTGGGAAAGGGGAGAAAGGAAACACTTGTCATCCAGGAATTGAGGAGCTGGTGTAAAAGTGGGGGAGCCACCAGTAACAATTGCTGCAGAAGGATGACATTGAAAGCCAAGAGTTTGCAGTGAACTACAAAACAAACTGGACAGCATCGTTCTTCATCCCTCTGTGAGATTTCCAAATGTCACTAACTTTATCAATCTTATGAAAATATTTCTCTAGCTTTTAAACTGCTTCTGACATGGCCTTGAAATTGATTTAAAAGGATTTCCAACCTACCTTAAACATATCAAAGTAGAGCTCCAGGCAGAGGAATGGCAATCATTCCTATGAAAAACAATTTGGAAAAAAAGGTAAAATTCAAAAAGTAAAAGTCAAGACACCAAAGACATCAGTGAAAAAAGTAAAACCAACAGAGGCTTAACTAACAACAGCATTTTCACTCAGTTTAACTTACCAATGATAACTGTAGGCATGAGACAATTATAATGAAGATCTTCTAACTGCAGAATGATCTTCCTTACCTCACTGACTTTCAGGGCTAATTGAGCTGTGTTTCTTTATTTCTCATGTATTTTATTGTATGCTACCTCATCTGTATATTGTTAGCTAGAAAAGTCATTGCTGCAAAGCTGGGATCTGTTCTTCTAGCCAAACTTTATAGAAGAGCAAAGTTCTGGCTCACCCACCTTGAATAGTGGTTTTCAACTGTGGCAGCTCATTACAACATTCTGGAGAGCTTTGAAAAAAATAACCATCCTCAAGTCCCATCTCTAGCCAATTAAACCATGACCTCTGAGTGAATTTTAAAAAATAATTCCCTAGGTGATTCTAATCTGCATGGAGTGTTTAAGCAGCCCTCTCTTAGAAGTAGGATTTTCTTGACAGTGTCACCTAGAATTGTGTTTACTTTGTTTGAGGATTGTCAAAATTTAATAAAGCAACTTCTACCCTGTCCATTGTAAATTGTTGGTAGCACACATTTTGCAAGCTGCTTCTCTAGACCTTGCCTGTTTTTCTCAGTGCTGTGCTAGGATCTGTGGGGATGGGACTCACCTGATTTAGAGTAATGGGAGAGTGAAAACCAGACTCATTTATTACTTTCTGTAGCTTGAATTTAAATATGAAAGTCATCAATTATCTGAGAAGCAGATAAAGACATAGGGATCATAGGTCAGTAGGCTGTGTCAGCGGTCATTTATGACACAACATCACCTGTCTAGTCTGTTTGACGATGCAGCATTCTCTCAACATCGCCAGTGGTTACCTGAAGGACCTAAGATCCAGAGGTGAGACAATATTCTGCACTGATGAATTGGGTGAAATTTGGGTGACTTGGTGTGGGGGCATGGACACTGCACTTTTTGTACCTTCTAGTCCCAAGAAGTGGCTCTGTAAGCCATGTCGTTTCCTAGAGTCCGTGAGAACACAAAAAAGATACAGTCATTTTTAGAAGGGAGCAAAGTAGAACCACATAAGGAAAATAGTAAAAAAGCCTCAGCACATGGGCAGTGAGGGAAGCCAGGCTAGCATCCCTGCTCGTTCACCCAGAGGGACCCTTCTTCGGCAGCATCCTAGGGTCTGGCCCTGTACTTCCATGAAATGGAACCTGCCTTGTACAGAAACATCTGGAGATGGAATCTGAGGTCTCCTGGGAAGCACACAGCTAAGAAGGGGCTTCATTTTCCTTATTTACCTTGATTGCATTTTTGAGGGAATGTCTGATTTAGGTTGTTTCTTAATTTATCTCACTCCTTCACATGGCTACAACTATTTCTCTATACAAACAGACATGGATTCCATTAGCATTCGAAGAGAAAAAAAATCCTCGTTGTTCTTAAACCTCATCTGTAAAGAAGAAAAATGTTTCACAATAGTAGCCCTCTCATCCTTATTCAGAGCAAATAAATGTCTCACATGCTACTTCATGCCTGATGCCTTTCAGAGTCAGTGAAGCACCATGACAGCCTGAATTGGGACTTTATCATTTACCATCACCTGATCTACTCTAACAAGAACACAGATTATCTGAAAAGAAAACCATCACATTACCCTTGCTTTCACCAGACAACAAATGCTTGATTACATTTGTCAGACAAATAAGGAACATCAATAAATAAAACCATAAAGAATATTACAGTTTAGTTTTAACTAATATATCCAGCAATTCCTCCTACCAAATGTTTCCAGAACTGTGTTCACATGGTTGATCATACATTGAACAAACACCTTGCGAGTGTTTGTCAAATGCCACACACTGACCTAGGATGCTGGTAAACAAAACACCTCAAGGTGCAGTTTCTCCTGAATCATTTTGTGTAGGGAGAGATAAATGAACAACAACAAAAACACACACACGCACATGCACATGCACACAAATACCACAAATTTAATAAGGAGTAAGTGTTGTGCAGAGACACAGTAGGGGACAGGATAGAAAGTGATGTGTGGGGGTGGGGGATGGTGCTCTGCTGACAAAGGGTCGCTTTTCTGGGGAGGTGACACCTGACCTGGCCTTTGAAGCATAACATAGATGAAATTATGCAGAACCTAGGAGTAGAGTGTTGCAGCACAGCACAGAACAAATGCAATCTTTCCCTGAACAGCAATACACTCATGTGCTTGAGAAGTTAAAAGAAGCCCTTTGTGACTAGGGTTGGTTCGGGGGAAAGGCAAGTGGGACTGAAGTGGGACTGGATTTCCAGGGTATAGGAAAGAAAAGCTTTTTAAAATATTTATTTATTTGTTATAGAGTCTCACTGTGCAGCTTGGACTCGTAGTGATCCTCCTGTCTCAGCCTCCCCAGCTGTGGGATGATAGGCGTATGCCACTACACGTGGTTTCAGTGGCCAGTTCCATGCAGGGCCAGCATGGAATGCGGTACCAGGGATTGAAGCTGGGTTCTTGTGCTTGCCAGGCAAGCTCTTAGATCTCCAAACTATCTCTCTGGCCCAGAACTACTTCTTCAAGTGAAATGATTGGCACTGTAGGGTCTAAAATTGGGAGCCATATATAAACATACAATAGTGGGGGCAACTAAACACTATACCAGGCAGGTTAATGGGCTGTCGTATGGGCACAGGGGGATATTAATAGCTTGGGGGCGCTTGTAGCTGAGGAGATGGTGGATATGAACAAGGTGGCATAATCAATGAGATTTAGACATAGGAAGGGAAAGAAAAAGGAACGTGAGCGATGACTTCTGATACCATCATTTATAAAAGAAGGAAGAGCGAGGAATGAGCAGGTCTTTCTGGCTGTGTTTTAGTTTGTCATGGCAAATTTGGAGAGATTACCATTTGTGTTAGACTTGTTGAGTTTGGGAGCCACTTATTTATCTTGGTGAGGTCAAATCAGAAACTGAATATATAATATTACACAATTTTGATGTTCAAGAGGGAGACTGTTGTAACCTGGCTCAACCAACTTCATTTTGTAAAATTTATGTGAACTCCATTTTGTGATATCTTGACCTCTCTTTTGTGAACTCCCACCCGTGTCTAACCGCAAGATGTGACTGTACAAAAAAAAAAGTGTTTCTCAGTATTCCGAGAGAAGATGAAATGTTGTTCAACATTCCGCAAAATGAGTTAAACTGTCCTTCCAGTTACAGGAACAAACAGAATGCCTGAAAATGGGTGAAACTGTCATCAGAGGTCCTTCCAACTCCCAGAACAAAAACAACGCATAAGCCAAGTAAGGACATGTTCCTGTAGGGTTTGCAGAATGTGACCTCGTCTCCGAGAACAAAGAGTTAGCCCCCGGTCAAGACTAACTCAAAATAAGCTTCGTAAAATCCCCCATCTCCCCTTACTCTTGTTGTTTTTCCCTTTAAAACCTGTGCTTCACTTAAAATCAGTGCGCACGTACTTGGAGATGAGAGTACGTGTTGCCGCTGAGCTCAGCTAAATAAAGCACTTTTTGAGTTGAGTCTGGTTTTGGATTTTTGGGTTACAACACAAACTAAGGCTGAACATGTATATCTGAGAATGGTTGAGTATTTAAAGTGAAAGGGTAGATAGGTTGATCTGAAGCAGAGAACAGAAGAACGTGTGGGTTGGTTGCTTCTGCAGGAAGAGCGGCTATGTCACCTGCCTACTGCGGTCATTGGGGAGCAAGACAGCACAGCAGTAGGACATAGTCCACTAGCAATGGCGTTCAAGAGAGAAAAGTCTTTCTGTGTTCTCCTTGAGGAGAAGAAAGTCACAAGCAGCTAGACAGAGAAAGGCGAGAAGTCACAGAAGACTTACTTACTTTTTATAATTACTAGAGTATGTTCGTTGTTTGACAGTTATGGTGGTGATCAAGGCAAAATTAGCATCAAACAGCCAAATCTATAAACTTCCTTATACAGTGCTCTCAATGCCAGATTCTAGTAGGATTAATTATCCTCTTGTCTCTCATCCATAGGATTTGCTTTATAATATTCATACCAACTTATTATAGCTAATTACATAATTTCTATCTCCTAAGTGGATTATAAACCTGTTGGGAACAGTAGGCATTGTTTACTGATTGTCAACTTTGTAAGCACTTTATTGTGAACATTGTAAGTGTGATCTTAGTTACTCTTCACCATAGCCCTTCGTGGGAGATAAAGTATTTTTATTTTATAGAGGAGGGAACTCAAGCTCAAGGGTAACTGGCTCCATCATGTGGAAGATGACTCAGAGGTCGGGTGCAAACCTTGTCTCTAGACTCTAAGCTTGCCTTTGCCTTGAGTCTTCCTCTCCTCTGCATCCCCAGCACCCAGTTACCATAAAAGCCAGGTACACACTTGTTGGAATTCAGCCATGGAGCATGAAATAAAACAAAGCTGCACTGTTTAGATTTTAACACTGTGAAAGGGAAAGAAATTGTTCCATGGGAGGGAAAAACTGGGATGAGGAAAAGGACAAATGAAAGAAGGGAAAAAGCTATGTTTAGGTATGTATATAGAATGGCTTGTATAATTGTATCATTGATTTCTGCTGGGCTTTTGAAAGGAGCAGTTAATGCCTAAAAAATTTGTGTTATTTTTTCTGATTTTTTTTCCTTTTTTGAAGTTTTCATAAATTTTTTGCTTTTGTTTTTGCTTTTTTTTTTCTTTAAACTAATCTTGCACATCTATATCTGGTAATCTTAACAACTAATTTGAAGATAACATCATGTAATACAGCAACCATCCTTGAATTTCTGTTACTTTGTTTAGTGAAATCTTCTATCATTTCTAATGCTATTTTTGATCACTATGTTGTATTCTTTAAAAAGCTGTAATAATAAACTTGATAGCCAGCAATACAGCTACTCTCATTCCTTTGCTTTTGAGAGTGTATTCCAAGTCTAGGAGGATTCTCCTCGCCTACCTATTCCCTCCATTGGAATCAAGAGAAGGTGGTAATAAGGAGCCTTTGTGGGAGGTCCTTGTGCTGAGGCCACAGCTTCTGCATCAGAACTGGCCAGGAAAGTAAAGGAACCATGAGAATTTAAGATAGTGGCTGAGAGTTAAATCAGAGAATTCAGTTCAAAACTTCTCTTTTGACCTCAAGGTGACAATTATGTCTTTTTGATAGATTTTATATTTGGAAACCTTCACTAAATTTATCACATAATGATGATAACTTCTTGTAATTTTTTTTTTTTTTTGGTGGGACCGAGGATTGAACTCAGACCTTTGCACTTGCCAGGGAAGCACTCATTCTACTGAGCCATCTCCCCAGCCCTTCATGCACTGATTTTGTAAAAAACAAGAATTCATTTAGGAGCTTTGGTATTTATTTCAGTAATTACATACACTCGCTTCTTTGTTTTCTGTAAATTTAATGTAGAAAAGCAATTTTTGCCATTTTTAAAAAGAAAATTACTGAGTTGGGAGCCAAACATTTTCTGTAAATGACTGAAACCCAGCTCACAGCCCTATCTGCACCTTACTTAGCTCTTTTCACCTGAATCTAATGTTGCCTGGCTTGAGCAGAAATTTCACAGGTGGTGACCTGCTGCATCAATGCAATTCATTGTTGACCAAGTATCTTCTCTGAATTGCCAATTATTTTGTATAGACTTTGAAAACTATAAGGCATTGCTATGCTTCAGCATTTTTCCTATAGTAGGGATCCCAGGTCATGTACATTTAATTAAACCCCTGTAAAGGTGGAATTCTATTAAGTATCAATCATTCAGTTAGAAAACCTATACTGATTTACATACTCTGTGCCCAGTAAGACTGCTGAGAATTCTGGGACCCTGAACTGGGAAAACAAGGGTCTGGTGAGGCGAACCTATAGTTCACAATGCAGACAGCAAACTGAAAATGACTCACTTACAACTTGAACAATGTGTGAATATAAATAGAAACAGATGCTTTGGGGACACATGGAAAAGATATTAAGCCTACTAAAATGGAAAAGGCTTTTTGGAAGGTGACTTGCTTGAATGGACTTTAGAGGTAGGAGGTAAAGAGACAGAAGCTAAAAGGTGGAATTCATGGCAGAGAAAAGAATTTGTGAAGGTAAAGAGTTGTGAAGCAGGCAAGTATCTCTGAGGATCCAGTTTGTGTCCTAAAATGACTAGAGCATGAGGAGAGCATGATGTGTTGGGAATTAGAGAAGTATAAGAGATAAGAAGACCCCAGACAGTAAGCATCTGATTAGTATTTTTTAAACAAGTGGATTATTTATTCTGTAAGCAATCTGAAGCTCTGGGGACACTAAGCAAGTCTGTATTTTAGAAAGGATAGTCCAAAGGGACTATGGAAAACTGGTTTGAAAATCCAGAATACAGAAGCTGGGAAATGACAACAATAACCTGGTTTTGTAATTGTGAGGACATAAATTTATTTCAGTGTATGAGAGCAAGACTGGAAAATGAAGAGAGTTTGGAATGTGGATGTAAGAGATTAAATTAGCAGAGATTGTTAATTACTTTAATATTGCTGGCTAGAAAAAGAAGTGGTTTGGTGAGTCCTGATGCCTGCCTCAGGTACATTGTGTGAAGGACTCTGGAGGGAGTCGGTGGGGGAGGGTGAGTTTAGAATAATAATAATGAATCAATCCCAATGACAAATTTGAAATACTTGTTTAATACCAAAGCGGAGGTAGCAAAGGAGAATTTACTTTAATTGAATGTGTAGACAGGAAGTTATCTGAAAACAGTCAACATTTAGGGCTAAAGTGGGCAATGAGAAAAAAAAATGTTGGCAGCCTGATCACTTGCATGGTGTTCTCTGTACTTTGTCTCTGTGAATATGCTCAATGCTACCAAAATGTGAGCTCTAGAAATCCTCATCTGATCATTCCCTTCTGTATTTCCAGCTCACCCCTACTGGTATATTAACTCCAACAGTGCCTCCACCTTCACTTGAGTCAACAATTTAGTGCCCTCATTTATCAATTTTATAGTTTCTCACTCTTCAAAATCCTGTGTGTGCACCTTTAACTAATGATCAATAATTCTAATCACTCATTCCCTTTTCCTTCATCATATTTACTGACAAAATATTGACAAAATAAGAGCGCTGGTTCAATCCAGTCCTTCCCCTATTTCTCTCTGTTCAGTTGATGCTTGCTAAAAAGACAAATACAACCAAGATGCTTGTTTATATTTTTACAGTTCTGACATTCAATTTCAAGTAGGTCTTTTAAGTGTTGCCTGGAAGTCAAATAAAATTTCCTTATCTATTTTTAAACCAGGTGGCTGTTTTATCTTTCCTTTATTTCTTCAAATCTTCAATTTCTACCCTGTCTCTTCCTACTTCTAGGAGATAAATGTGTTTTCTATTCTATTGAAGAAATTGGAAAATTTACATACAAACTTCTAAGGCATCCTTCCATTTATAGCTATGTCAATATCAAAATCTAACATGCAGGTTTGCTTTCTTGTCCATGTTTGTAGTCTTTCCACTCCTACTGAAAGCCAGATGTTCCAGACACACTAGATCCCCTTTGTCCTTGATTATTCAAGGACATGGCTCCTGCAATCTCCACTCTCACCTGTCATCAATTTTTCACACTCAGTCAAGTCATTCCCATCAACACCCAAACTAAAGTAGTTTTCAACTTTGAAATTGACCTCTTTAACCATCATTTCTGCTCCTCTGCACCAGGTAGAAAGGTCAATAAGAGGAGAGAGTGGAGAGAAAGCACAGATGGTTTTCAAACACACTTGATTATAAGAAAAAGGAATTAGGGAGACATAGTTGAAGAATTTATTTTTAATTGAGATTGGCAAGATGTGATTATGCTTATTTACTGAAGGAAAAAAAAATCCTTGAAATGGTCAATAAGTAGTAGAGTTATAGAGGGGAGAATCTGTATAGTTTTAAGACAGAAAACTAACCACAGTGAATGAATAGGGTTTGGTAATATGAAGATATAACTTAAAAATATAAGACAACAAGCTTTATATTTTGATGTTTGTGGTCACATCTTTCAGAGTTAGAGTAGTACTGTCATGTGGCTCAATATATCAAAAGTGTCACACTGGGAATGATTCTGGATCTGAATTTCTTCATCTTTAGGATTTAGCTAACAATACCATACTCCCGTGAGGGCTGATTCCTAGGTATCATCCTTTATCTATCTGCTCTTCCACATCTAGGATTGAACATTTTGCTTAAACCTTTGCCAATTCCATGATGTACAAAAGTCTAAGGTCTTTCTTCAGACTTCTTTCATCTGAGAGCTTACACTGAGGGGCCAGTGATCTTCTCAGGTCTCCTGCCCTGCACTCTATACACCCCAGTGAAGAGCTCTTTTCTTCCAAAGGAACCTTCAAAGAAATTTTTAAGTTGAAAGCATTACGTGAAAGTCCATGCTTGAGTGGTTGTTATTGAGAATTGGTAAAGAGAAGAGCGAAGTTAGGGACAGATGCTCTCAGTAAAGTTCACAGCCCCAAAGAGAGAAGCCACAGTTCTGTTCTAGCGGTCTCTGTGTCACTTTTCCTCCACATCGCTGTATCTTACCTCCTCCCCTTTACTCTCCCATTCATGTTCTGAAGTCCTATCTCTGGTGTGAGTCATACCAAGCAGCTTTCTCTCTCCTTAGAACTCTGAAAGACACACATATATCACTATTATATGGCATTTTCAGTTCCTCCCGGAAAATTTCCAGTAGGGGGATAGCTAGCTTAAATGGGATTTCCAGTCTTAGTTCGTTAAGAAGTCTCCACACTGATTTCCATAATGGCTGCACCAGTCTACATTCCCACCTGAAAAGCTCTCAGGGACCCACCCCCCAGCTTATCAAGGTACTCCTCCAAAGGAAGATCATTTTTCTAAAAGCAATTTAAGAGCCAACTATTTAAATAATAAAAATTCCTTCACGTTGTATTTATAAAGTACTCGAGTAAGAACATTCAGCTGTTATTATGAACAGGAAGGTATATATTGGGCTCTTAGCCAAGGATGCACTCTGGCAGCAGAATGTGGGAGATTTGAAATGCTTCTTGGTCAATTTTTACCATATTTAGAACCCAATCCTTCAGATTTCTCTTGCACTGTAGACCTCTCTCTGCAGTTTCCAACTTGTTTACACTTCTGAATATATGGTTGGCACCTTCCAGCCACACCACTTATGTCTAAATACAATGGGCTGGACTCCACCACAGCAGACTTCTGAATTGTTACTCTGAGACCCTAAACTTGATTACCCCGATGATTAATGGCAGGGGCAAAATGAGGGAAGCACAGATTAATCACTTTTACCTGAGGATAAACATGTGGCATCCTCAATCTCTTCTAATCAAAGATAACTGTTAGCCAGAAAAAAAGTGATTAGTGGACTATGTCATAACCTTTATTTCATGGATTTCATACAATCTGGAGCTGAACCCTGGGTAAATGCCATTCTGATTCTATTAAGGTTAAATTTCAAACACACAGTAAAGGGCAAAGCAAGAGCTGAAAGTAATTACTGAGAAGAGCACACATCTGCTCCGCTGGAGTGTCCATCTTGCTGCTGCTGAAATGGATTGATTCTCAGAATCAGCTGCGCAGCTCGAACTGGAGGATGCTATTAACCGATGAGATGAGTCCATTTGGGAGCAAAGGCTGAAAATTAAGGTGCCCCAAATAAATCACCCCAATAACAAAGTGAATTTCCCTACTTCTCTATAATCAGCTAAAGTCCTATTGCTGAGAACAGAGGCCTGACCTTTGCCATTGTCAAAAATTTATATGTGTTGGAGTATTGAGAAGGTGACTTGTAGTTCATTATATCAAGAGGAATAACTGAATTCTCTTTTGTGCTTTGGTTACATCCAAGTCATTATGTTAAGGCAATGTATGAAGTCTTCAAGTTTTTGGATTAGTGTTGTGGTCTAGGGCTTATGCATACATGATGATAAAAGGAACCATTTTAAGTGGCTTATTAATTGAATTCCCCATTAGATGTCTCATTGAAAGTTAAAATGTTTGTGCTTTGAACTGAGTGGTCAGAGTTTTACATTTGTGCTTTTAGACCCATTTATGTAAGTATAATCATAGTAGTTTGAAACATGATACTGGAGATGCCACATAAATTCAAGACAACTCATTGTCATTCTAGAGGATCCACATTTCTATCCAAATGGGGCCTGAAAGCTTCTAGTGTGCAACCCTAAGTGCCTGCTGACTCCTGGGGATGATGCACATCCACTTAGTGGTTCATACTCCCCTTTCCACAGACAGTGGAACTAAGCATTCTACAGATACTGCCTACCAATCGTGTAAGTTAGGTAGTCTTTTATAATGATGGAAATAACTTACCTCTATTGCTATTTGAGTAGTCTGAGGCTCTTCTGAGACTCTTCTGTCTGTGATAATGGATTGTATGAAAATAATAAAGTCTTTGGGAAAGTAACATTTAGGCAACCGGGAAATAACACAAGAAGCTCTGTGGGCGCCCTAAGCACAGCGATCCCATAGCTACTCACTGACACTTGTGTGAGACAACGCCTTTTGTTTATGAATTTTTGTTTTGTTTATTTACCTTTATTGTAAGAAGACATAAAACATGAGATCCATCCTTTGGACAGATGACTACGTGTACAGAACAATAATGTTAACTATAAGACCAAAGTGCAGGAAGTCTGTATGACTTACTCATCTTGTGTAACTTGCTCTTTTTTCATGTGGAATAGTAATTCTCCATTTTGCCCTACACCTAACCTCTGACAACAACTATGTCACTTTCTCTTTCAATAAATTTGACTCCTCTAGGTATAAGTAGTGTCATGTAGCATTTGTCCACTCATGACCAAATTATTTTTCATCTATGAAATCCCTAAATTTTATCAATGATGCCACTTATGATATATATTTTTTTGTTTTTATAGCAGAAATAGATACATTAATATTATATATATATATATATATTAATATATATCAGGTTTTCTTTATTTATATGTTGATGGTTATTTAGATGGTTTCCAGACCTAAGATAATCTGAATACTGCTGCAGTGTCCATGGGAGTACAAGTATCTCCTCAAGATCTTTGTTTTGGGGAGGAACCAGGGATTAAACTCAGGCCCTTGCGCTTACCAGGGAAGTGCTAATTTTGCACTGAGCCATCTTCCTGACCCTCCTCAAGATCTTTACTTCAAATTTTTTTGATAAATATCCAAAAGTAGATTTTATAGATTGTATAATAATTCTACCTTGTTTTTTTGTATTTTAGGGAAGAGTCTAAAGGTTGCTAAGGGTCTCACTACTGGATCAGACTCATAGTGATCCACCTGTTTAAAGCCTCCCAAGAGCTGGAATTAAAGGTGCGTGCGACCACACCCAGTCTCAATTGCCTTCTCAGGAAGCCTCAGGGTTGGGATAGAACCCCTGGCCCCTGGGCCTGCTTGCAGGTACATTAATCTGCTGAGCTATTTAGCCAGCCCCCTCTGTCTTTAATTTTTTGAGAAAATTTCAAATTTTTTTCCATTGAGACAGCACTTCAATACTTCCATGCGGAAGCCCCAAGCTATTTCATATTTAGGATCTCAGGATCCATAGTCTATCATCTGTTTTCTCTTCCTTGGCTGCATTCTTCCCTAGTACGTCCCACAAAAGATTTTGCCATTTTTTTCAGTGCATTCCTGGGAACAAATGAGAAATTCTTAAAGCTATCCTGTGGCTTTGCAGCCCTGGTATGGCCACACACATTTGAAGCACTGTTAACTCATGCTGTGGTTTGGATGTGCTAAAATTAAGGCTGCAATGTGACTCCCATGGCAATGGCGTTAGGTAGTAGTGGAATTTTAAGAGGTAATTATTATGAAGGACTGATGCTTCTGTGTGTGGCTTTATTCTCAGGAGATTTGATTGCTATAAAACAAGGCTGCCTCTTGTGCTTTCTATCTTTCCTGTGTGCCCAGTTGGTTTTCTGTTTTCCATCATGTATTGAAAGGGTAAGATGCTCACACAAGCACCAGGATTCTGTATTGATATACCTCTACTCTTTACAAATTGTGCGTATCTAATTATTCTGTAATCATAACAACAAAGGGAATGAAGAGAGTTTTGTAAGAAAGCCTTTTGTTTTCCTACCTATACCTAGGCATTAAAGATTGCTATTATTTTCTAATCATTCTTTAACTATCCCATTTTATAGCTAGGCATTAGCTGAACTAGATTCACTTAAATTCTAGGTCCTCAGAGAGCTAAAGGCAGTTTCCAGTTGGGTCTCTCAAATATTCTACTTGATTACAGATTCAGTTTTTAATCCTAAAAGTTTCTTCCTTGAGAATAGTAGCTACACTTGGAGACACCACCTGGCTGGGATGTGCTACTTCAATATTCATTTCAAAGATTTATCCATATGTTAAGTATCAACAGGAAGGTGGCATAAATTAACGTCACATACCTTGCAAACCTTTGATGGTGAAAGTAAGCACTGTAATTCTCTCAAGTAAATGATAACTTTTGATGGACTATTGCATTAGGGAATAGTGTTTGTTTTTATTGCCATAATGAATTACCTGAGACAGGTTAACTTTATAAAGAAAAGAAGTCTACTTAGCTCATAGTTTTGAAAGAAGAAATGATATAGTTTAGTTCTGGCAAGTTTCCATGTTGGAAAGCAGAAATATATGTGGAGAAAAGAGATTACCTTTCTAAACAGGAAGGAAGAGAAGATGACATCTCACAGTCCTTCCAACAGCATGCTCTCTCTCTCTCCTTTTCTCTTTCTGCCTTACCTTTTAAACATCTCACCTTCCAACATTACATACTAGGGACCAAGCTTCTAACATGTTAAAATTTGGGGCCATAGCAGGAAGTCATCAATTGGTCTCTATAAGTTTCCGTTTTGGCTGGCTCTTAGGAAAACTGTATCATTGGGGCCTGGCAATCAAAGCTAATGTGCAACAATCCTCAAAATATATTGGTATTTCTCTTCTCTTCAAAGCTTAGTCACTGTTCTGCTGGACTTTGGAGATAAAGGAAAGGAAGAAACTCTACTGTGGAAACATGTGGCTTCTCCTAGAGTTCCTGCTCAAGAGGATCTGTGCCACTGTAACTTAAAAGCCTGTGAATGGGGCCGGCTAAATAGCTCAGAGCATCAAAGCACCTGCAAGCAGGCACAGGGGCTGGGAGTTTGATCCCTGGGCCTGTATGCCCTGCAGGCCTTGACCCCAGGGCATGCTGAGGTAGTGATTGAGACTGTGCATTGTGGCGCTCCACTGTAATCCCAGTGCTTGGGAGGCTGTAAACAGGAAAATCCAATCCAGTAGTCCAATCTAGTAGTGAAACCCTGAGCACCCTGTAGAGCCTTCCTTAAAATACAAACTACAGAAAAAAAACAAAAACAAAAACACAAAACAAGAACAAAAACCCTGTGTATGGTTCTAGTCTGAGAATTGTGTCAGAGGCTATAAATTGTGCAGCCTTACTATGTTCTGAATATTCATGCTCCCACATTCGTATGTTGAAACCCACCTCCCCAAAGTGATGGTGAATGACAGTTTTTTTTTTAATTAGGTTTTGGGGTAGGATACTCCAAAAGGGATACATTTTTCTTACAAAAGAAACCCAGAGAAATCCTTCACCTTTACTGCCATGTGAGGTTGGAGAAAGAGAAGACATCGATCTATGAAGACTTGGTCCCTTACAGGACACCAAATCTGCTGGCATCGTGACCCTGGACTTCTCCTAGCTTCCAAAACTTTGAGAAATACATTTCTGTTATTTATAAATATCCCAGTTATGGCAGACCAAGTAGGTCAAGGTAAGACTAATTTTACTACCATCCTTGAAGTCTTGGATTTCTGATTCATACAGACCAAATAAGATTGATCAATCAGCTGCCCATGGGAATTTTTCCAGAGGAACTGAAAACATCATATCATAGTGATATATGTGTCCCTATGCTTATAGCAGCAAAATTTGTGATAGCCAAATCTTGGAAACAACCAAGATGCCTGGCACCTGAGGAATGGATGAAAAAGATGTGGTATTTTATACAATGGAGTATTACTCAGCTATAAAGAGTGATAAACTCTAAGCCTTTATCTTTGAGTGGATGCCATTTGAAGATGTACTCATAAATGAGACAAGCTAGACCCACATGTGGAACTATTTTATAGTTTCCCTAGTATAAGAACTCAAAAGAAGAAATAAAAATAGAAAGATATAGTACAATTAAAAGGAAACTGAAAACTTGAGGATTGGACAATGAAAAGAGGGCAAGGAGAAAAGCTAGGAAACATGACTGGGGCAAAGCCATACATTTATACACAGAAGATGGGTAAGGCAATGATCCTGAGAATCTTCAGCAGGTTTTTGAAACTAACAGTTAAGTGGTCAGTCAGGATTCTCACCCTGACTGACGATATATGCTGATGCCTGTGACCTAAGCACTGAAGATAGCAATGTGCAATAGTAGGGTCATGCTTGGATTGCCTATCTTTCTGGTCCTCTAAATATGTACTGCTTGTCATGATATGCCAATTAATGCCATACTGTAAATGTTTGTTTAAATAAGGGTAATAAATGAAAACAAGAGACAAGAAAAGAAAATGTTACAGAACTGTCCTACTGCAATGCTGCATATGGTTAGACTTCTAAATTTCTGTATAAAAATATGTAATTCTTTATTCTTATTTGTAAAATTAAAAAAAATTTTTCTTCATATTCTGCAGGGACTTAAAGTTTAACATATCAATACTTGATGGAAAATACCTATTCTATGTTATGCCTAAGATGTTTGATATTCAGATAGATAGTAAGGTTAAGCTCAACTGCCAATTAGATTCTCTTCTGAATGGTTAACAACCTAAGTTTGCAGACCAAAAGTTAGAGAAGGGCTGCAAGAGCAGCCAGCATTTTGACCCTAGCCTTTCAAGGTCAGTGAAGACTCAGGACATAGGAAAACCTGTACTGTAACCTCATGGAACTCAGTTGTGTCCCAAATTTTCTGATCAAGGAGATTATGGGGAAAGTGATTGATGATATAGAGTGTGCCTAAGGAGCGTCACATGGAGAGAAAACCTTCTCTCAGGCTTTCACAGAGAACAAATTGGTGAAGCAATGGCCATGATTCATCCACATGGCTGACACTGACAAAGGATCTACAAAGTGCAGTACAGGCTTTTAGGATAAGTCCTAAGGGGACTTGACTGACCTTATCAGATACAAAAGCTACATTTCTTGTTATACAGGTCTTGCTTTATCTTGGTCTTAAACATTCCGCAGAAAAGTATAGAAATAAGGTATGAAAAGTGAAGCCGTGTTAATATGCTGAGCTATGGAAGGCTCAAGTCAACTACTTTTGGCATTGCCAGTCTCACAGAAAGCCCACTACTATTATGGACTATTGGACCCTATTGGAATATTTTGCTGAATTCACGTACCTACAGTATTTAAGTGACAATAGAATACCCTTCTCTGACAAAATTAAACAAAACCATTTTGTATCTGTATATTGAAAATAGGATATATATATACAGCTACTTTCTCTTAATTCAATGAACAAAAAGATTTGTTCTAATAGTGTTTGTGGACAGGATATCATGTCTGCATCTTGTATAATGAATAACCACAAAGAAGATAACAATATGTAATGTATTAGTTATTGAAACTGTCCTAGAAATTGGTTTTGAAACTGTCTCATTGCTATTTGTTTATCAATAATATTATTTTAAAAAATTAAAATATCAGCTGCCCATTTATGTCACTATAAGATGAAATACATTGTAGCCACTGCAGAGCCTTAACTACTCACTCAACACTTCTTTCTACAGCCAATATCCCTGCCTTTAAAAACATCTTAGGCTAGGGAGTGACCTCTGAGCTACAGGATCTTATTGTACATAGTGACATTGGAGAATCATTTCAGTGGTACTTTCTTCCTCAGCCATCATTTGTCTGCAGAAGATGCCCACTGTCAGCTTTCTCACTGTTGAGATAATGTGCCTGCTATTAACAATTTTTTAAAAAAATGGTTAATTTTGGTTCAAGGTGACAGAAGGCTCAGCTTGTGGTCAGCTTCTTCCAAGACAGACACATTATGGAGGAGAGGTATGAGGAAACTGGTCATCTTATGATAAGTGAAGATCATAGGAAATTATGAGCAAGAGATACTGTCCCAAAGCGTGCCCCCAGCGGCCTCCTCCCCCACCTACATTACACTTCCTCATAGCACCTCCTCATAGTCCCCTTGTGAACTCACCAATGGTTTAACCCACAAATGAGTATAGCACATCCATGACTAATTATCCTACCAAAGTTCCATTTCTGAATACATGGGAGTTTTCAGTACCAACTAGATCCACACTATAGCATTTGCTCTGGTCTCCGAAAATCTCATGTCCATCACCCATAAAATGCTTCTGGTCAGCCTTTAAGAATTGTCAATATTAACAATCCCACTATTGCAGAAAACTCCAAGTTCAAAGTCTCCTCTGAAATCTATGGAGAGCTCTTTACTGAGAGCTTCTGTACATATAAAATGAAAATTAAATATTTCAAATATATAATGGTGTAGAGCAAACATTCTAAGAGGGAGGACTGAGGATTTGAAAGGATTTGGACCAGAGCAAGGTCACAAAATGAGAACGCAATAATTAAACCTTCTATCTTCATATCCAGTATCTGACATACATGGTGGTAACAAGTGAACTCCAAAGGGAGCCCTGTTTCTATGACCTTGCTGGTTTCCTATCCACATGACCTCTCTCTTGGTAGTTTTGTACTCTGCCTACAGCTATGCTCAGCAGATGTTCCACATTCCTGGAATGTCCCACTTCATAGGAGATTCATACTTCATATCCATTGAAATTTTGACTTCAGTCTCATAGCTCATGCATTTCCCTCTTAGGGGCTCCTGGCAGAAATTCTGATTCAATTTGCCTGGCCTCCCACACATTCCTTTCCGTTCTGGGTATAAGTTATTTTGACCTTATAACTCTTACATTCTGTACCTTTAGCAGGAGCTGTGTCCACTTGGCCCACACCTACAGAAGCCTCTGGATATCTAAACTCAAGGAAATGCTTGTGGAAGTAGGCTTGAATGAGGAAGGTACATTCAAGGTCTTTTCTCAAAGAAAAGTCTTTCCATGGATTTCAAACTTTTAAGCTTTTGAACCTGCTGTAGGTAGGGTCTATCCAGTTCTTGGGATTCCTTTAAGGAATCTTTCCAATTGTCCTGGAGCAAAGTCTTTGGCTTCTTTTTTAATGGCACTAATCTCTTCAGCCACTATGACTTCCTTCACCCTACTTTACATAGGCCTATTCTCTGACCAAACTACAACTTTAAAAAACTCTTTAAACTCTGCTTCATGCACTTAATTCTAATCATAAATCTTGCTAAAGCAGTCAGCCATACCCAAGTCACAGCCTCAAAGTTATGCCACCTTTGCAGTACTTCCACAAGATTAATTAATTCATGATCTTTAATTCAGTGTTATATAAAATCTTAGGACGTAGGCAAATGCAGAACGCTGCTCTCTAGAATTTAACACAAGTGGCCTCTACTCTAATTTCCTAGAATACTCTTTCTCACTTAAAGCTTTACAACCCTGGCCTCATGTCTGTTTCTATAGTATTTAAGTGTTGTGGGCACTTCTCAGAATTGTCAGTTAAGCTATGTGTATAGCATTCTAGCATGCTTTATGTCCACACTTTCAAAACTCATTCTGTTCTAAGTCTGTTCTCAAGATGTCTGAATGACTTTTTTCAGGTTTAGTCTCAACAGAGACTTTGCTTCTCTGAGACCAATTTTCTGTATTGGGCAGCCTTTTCATTGCTGGGATAACATACTAAGATAGATAACCTAAGAAGGAAAGATTTGTTTTGGCTTACATATTCAAATGTTTTGTTTCATAGTCAGCTTCCTCCAAGGTAGAAGAGTTGCAGCAAAGGAACACAACAAGGGAAAGTTGTTCATGATTGCTTGAGGTAGGTGGGAGGGCTGTGAGTTTGTATTCCTCTCTTCTTCCATTGACCTGGTATGGAGCAACCAGAGAAAGGAGTCTGGATTTGGCTCCTCCCTTCTTCCAATGACCTGGAACAGCTCATCTGGCAAGAGAAGTCTGAGATGAACTCCTCCTTCCCTCTGCTGCTGAGACTCAGGGCCAAGAGACCTTTGAGCATGCCAACAGCACAATAGACCCTGGCCAAGGTGCACATAATGGGTAGGTGGAGCTAGAGGAATAAAAATATCTCATGACATGAGAAATATGAGCCAACAAGTGATCTCTAACCTTTCTTTTTCTTTTATTCTACTCATCTTCTTTCTACTTTTTTGTCAACTATCTCTCTTGAATTTACAGCACTTTCATGTAAGTAAGCATTGTCTCTTTTCTTTCTAGTTCACTTCAAAACTCCCAGGCTTTATCTTTTAATCATTTCCTCCTGTGTCCTACAATTACTCAAACCTAGAAGCAAAATGAATAATATTTTGCATTCAAGAAACACATTTAACTCAAAACAAAATTCACAGAGTGAAAAATCAAAGGATAGAGAACAATTCTTCATGCCACAGGAACCCAGAGAAAAGTAAGGGTAGCAATTCTATTTGCAGACAACAAAAACTTTAAGATAAAACTGATAAAAATTGATCTAACAAAGGAAGTAAAAGATCTATACATTGAACATTACAGTACTCTAAAAAAAGTAATCAAAGGGGATTTCAGAAAATGGAAACATATTCCTTGCTCAGGAATAGGAAGAATCAACATTGTAAAAATGCTATAAACAAAACAGCTATAAATATTTAATGCAACAATAATCAAAACACCACTAACATGCCTACAAGATCTGGAGGAAATGTTCTGAACATCCATTGGCAACCAGAAAAGACCTAGAATAGCAAAAGCACTTCTGGGAAACAAAGGCAAGTCAGGAGACATCACAATCCCAGACCTGAAATTATACTACAAAGCTACTGTGATCACATCAACATGATATTGACAAGAACTGTAAACTTGTGGAACAGAATACAAGAAGTAGACACATCCTTAGACATACTCATCCACCTTATCTTTGACAAAAGAACCAAACATGTTCACTGGAAGAAAGGTAGCTTCTTTAATAAACAGTGCTGGAAAAGCTGGCTTTCCATATGCTGAAGACTAAAACTAGACCCATATCTGTCCCTATGCACTAAATTGAAGTCAAAATCAAAGTTCTAAATATTAAAATAAGCACTATAAGTTTACAGAAGAGAACATAGATGGAAATATTGAAGACATATATGTAGCCCAAGATTTCATCAACAAAACCCAGACTACAAGGGAAATATTACAAAGAATCAGCAAATGGGATCTTACCTTATTTAAAAACTTTTGTATAGCAAAGAGAATCACCAACAAAGTTAAAAGACAACCTAGAGAGTGGGAAAATTTATAACCCATTATCACTCAGACAAAGAACACGTAAGTGGTTGAAAAAATCAGATCCTCAAAATTCAAAGACCTACTAGAAAATTGGGCATATGAAATGAATACACACTTCTCAGATGAAGACAAAAGGCCAATAAGTGTATGTAAATAATGTTCCACATCACTGGTCATTTGAAAAATGTAAATTAAAACAACACTGAGATTCCATCTTATCCAAGGAAGAATGATTATCATAAAAATAGTCCCTAACAAATGATGGTTGGGCTATTGGGGAAAAGAAATCCTTCTCCACTGTTGGGAGTGTAGACCTCTATAACCACTGTGGAAATCTGTGTGGAGATTCCTTTAAAAACTGTTATTATAGGTCCTATTCAACCTAGTAGTCCCCTTCTGGGCATTTTCCCTGAAAAATTAAAAATATACCACAGCAACATATATGTACCTATGTTTATTGCAGCACAGTTTGTCATATATGAATCTTGGAAACTACCCAATGCCCATCAATCAAGGAATGATAAGATAAAAGGATATGGAATTTAAATATCTGTCTATCTATCTATCTATCTATCTATCTATCTATCTATCTATCTATCTATCTATCTATCTATCTATCTATCTATCTATCTATCTATCTATAGTGGAGTACTACTTAGCCACAAAGATTACTCTTGGGACTATTTTTTTGTGGAAGAAGGGATTGAACTCAGGCCCTTGCACTTGCCAGAGAAGTGCTTATTCCACTGAGCCAACTCCCTGGCTCCTAGACTTGAGACTTTTATAGGAAAATAGATGCAACTTACAGCCACACTCATACATGAAATAAATCAGGCCCATATGGGTAAACACTGCATTTTCTCACTGAATGAGATACTATTTCGGAGAATTAAATTTTCTTTCAGCTTAGATGACATTGTTAGGGGTAATGAGTCACTTGCCATGGCAAATTCATGCAGGGTCTGTCACCTAAGCTTTTACATTTCTTTGCAACAGGTTCTTCCATATAGGGACTGTGGATAATTTTGGACCAAATATTTCTTTGGGGAGAGAAAATTTTGTGTGTTGTGTGAGTGCTTAACTGTGTATGTGGTCTGTTTAGATTTCATTAGCTTCTTCCAGTTATAATGATAAGAAGTGTCTCCAGGCATTGATACATATCCCCTAAGGAGTGAGGGCAAACTTTTTCCCAGTTGCAAAGCACTGCTTCAAAATACTGAAAGAAATATGAACAAGTTTAAACTTTAGACAAAGAAAATTATTAAAATGAGTTGTTAAGAAACAGATGTAAATGCCCAAGCTAAAATGCTTACTTATTCCATAAGTGTATGCATATTAATGAGCTTGACTTGGTATAACCTTGTGTTTGTTCTTCCCTTCTCTAGCAACTCTGGAATTCATTCTTCACATCTGCCTCATAGTGTGCCCTGATATAGCTCAGCCAAATCTTTCAATTATTTCCCTATATAAACTTTCTCCCCTGGGCTTTAACTGTTGTAAGTTATTAAGCCTAGAGACAAAGTGGGGTCACAGGGTTAGAGCTCAAGGACCAGAAACACCCCTTTGTGAGGGGACTGTGTCTACTTGTGTGGAATGAATATTTTATTTTCATGAAATATCCACCTGCTCTGTGAGTTTTTAGTCCCTGTGTAATCACAAGGGGCCATGTGTCTAGCTCTAGCAATACGTTTTGAAAAGAAATAACACATGACACATTCAGGCCAAGGCCCTCGAGAGCTGGCTCAGGACCCTTTCTTCTTCTCATCCCCATCACCCTCTGCTCCATCCTTTATCTGCAGGACAGCTCAGCTTCCGCCGATCTGTGGGAGCAGAATTCCTTACCTGTGCTCATTGCACACATAGCATGGCAGAGTACACACAGTTTTGTTTCTCTAAGCTCCTGAAGTTTTGTGGTCATTACTACTTTAGGGTCCACCTTCTTCTGATGAGTCCAGGGAGGTCAATTATGGGATGATTACCTAATTAGATAAGAGAGAGGACTGACATCTGCTGTCAAAGGACTTGATAACTTGAGGAAGAACTTTGTCCTTCGTATGCCATGAGCAAACAATTTTCACAATTGTGTTGGCTGTCATTGCTGCCTTCAGTTTGTACCAGGATACTTACATGATCCCAAGGTCCCAAATTCAAATGTTCCTTTCTAATAATCACTTTTAATACTTGCAACTAGGAAATACTAAGTAAACTTGCTTGCAAATAATCCTGAAGAAATAACGTTTCCTGATTGTTTCATAGTACATGTCCTATTATAGCAGCCTTTGAATGAGGGTTTTTCCCTGTACTTTTGTGTAAATCTATTTTGAGTTCCTGATGTTTACTTTTATGCAACAAATTAATGTAGATTGGTTTCAAAACCAATCCTATTGGCTTTGAGAAAATTTCACGTAGTAGATAATTACTGTATAAGATGATAATGATTAGTATGGAGAAAGCCTTAGGAGTTTAGCTATAACTCTGAGTTCGTAATGCATTGAAGGGTGCCTGGACTGCAGTAAATGTTCCCTAAAATTTGTTTGCATGACTGAATATCTCAATGTGCGTATCAGTGGTTTACATAAAAATACATTGGAAAAATACTCTGGGCCAGCTCTGGGCTCTAAAATAAGGAACAAAGGTAACTCTTCACAAGGAAGGTAGGGAAATTTCATAATGAGAAATTCTGAATGTATTGTATGCAGCAAGCTACTGGAACACACACAGGAAACCCAAACAGTAATACATAGTCTGAATCTCTAATTTTGTTAGGAAAATTTTAGATGAGGTAGGGTAAGAAAAGTAGTTATCACTTGAGAAAGAGAAAATGCAATAACCCTAAAGAAAGTGCACATGGCTCAGAATAGTAGGAGAATAAGTCAGGAAATTGAAAATGGCAAGGATCTAGGCTAAAATGCAAATGGGAGCAAGGTGCCTAGAAGCCATGAGGAATACCTGGGCGTGTCTGTGGTGCAGGCTGATGCTCTGTGCTTGCAACTGTTCCTAACTGTAGGACCTCTGTTGTTAGCTGGATGTTTTTATCTCCACAAAATCCACACATTGAAATCCTAACCCTGAGTGGTATTAGAAGGTGGGATCTTTTGCAGGGTGGGACACCTGTAAATGTTGTGGAAAGATTCTCAAAGGAGGTCCTTGCTGTGACGTCCTTTTTCCATGTGAAAATGCGGGAAGTTGGCTACTTATAAAGGGAAGAGGGCCCTCAACAGAACCCACCTATGCTGGCTCTGGGATGTGGAATTCTGCCTCCTGAAGAAAAGAAATCCTGTTGTTCATATCCCTCCTTGCCTATGGCACTTTGCTATAGCAACTTGAACTGATGAAGATCACCACTTCTTTCCTCCACAATAAAATCTTACTTTGTATGCCAACTATAAGCACCAAGGAAAAATAAAATCTGAAGTGTATTTTTTTTGGCAGAATTGGGGATTGAACTCAGGCCCTTGTGCTTGCTAGTGAAGCTCTTATTCTACTGAGCCATCTCCCAAGGCTCCCTTGAAGTGTATTTTAAATGTTTAATACTTACATAATATAAAGCAACTGTGAGAAGAATGTATTTTTTGTTAAATGCAGACTTTCATGCTTGAAATTATATCAAAATACTGGTGATTTGTATTAGAATTTAAAGCATTTTATATATGAATATGTTTGTACATATTCATATCAATCATTTGAGAAAATTGTTTCTATAAGGTGAGAGAAGTTTGAAAATTTCTGCTATATGTGACATCAAGCCATTAAAAAAAACTGTTTAAATTTCCTTTTTTGTCCGTGTTGGCATTCCATAATGCTTATGCTTCACAGGCATCCCTGTTCTTTCTCATTCCCTTTCCTTCCTCTTCTCCTCTCCATCCCTTCATTTCCTTTCCTTCTGCAAAAGTCCCATCTCCTTGTTTCCTATAGTCAATCTTTTATTTTACTCTTTATTTTATTTATATTTCACATTTTTCATATAAGAGAAACCATAGACTCTAAATTTGTATGACTGGTTTGTTTCATTTATTATGCACTCAAGTTGCATACATTTTCCTGCAAATATCATGAATTCATACTTCTTGATGGAAGAGTAACATATTTTTTAATCTGGGAAAGCCATTTATGGTCAGCTCAAATTTTAGCTAGAATAAGCCTTGATGGCATGTTTGAAAAACAATGCACAGCAAACTGGGACAGAGAGATTTACACTTGATCTCAGTCAACAGCTTGAGAAGTGACTGGGACAGAAAGATTTAACATTCACTGAATGCCCGTGCTTTATTTTTTTGTGTCTCTGACTCCCCTTCATTTGATTTGGGGCTGTATGACCAGGCCTACTTTTGGTCAGCTTTGTCTCCTCCTGGCTGGATCACAGTAGAGTGCAGCTTTCCCATTTTTTCTCTTCCTTTTCTTTGAGGTATTGTGCTCACCACTGTGGGCCCAGTAGACTCACAGTTAGAAGCCGTCTGTAATGTGGAGTCAGGGGAGAATCCAGCCATTTCCACTGGACTTGGTCATGCGAGAAAGACATCTTGAATTTGTAAAGCCTACCAAGGGTTTGGACAGAGTATCTTACCTGGCACAGCTAACAATTGGCTAGAGCACTGCAGTGAAAAGGTAAGGAGGGATGCAAACCAGGACTACAATGGAGAGGAACAATTAGGGAAACAGTTGTGCTGGCAGGCATGAGGAAAGGGGCATTTAAATAATTCTAAAGCTTAGTATATGTGTGAGTCCAGGTTATGGAATCAAACTATAGAAATGGACTATGGTATTAAATGAGATTTGCATTATTATTTCACTTGTGAGTATACTCTGCATAGTAACAACTGCATAGTAATGCAACAGATATTTTCTTCATCTTGTTTTTTCACTTGATGTTCTGCACAAGGTTTTAGAAATGCTTTGTTTTCTTTAAATATTTTTTCACAAATCGTTATTATTCAGATTATTGTTCTTCCTTGAAAATTGGAATATATGAAAAAATATAAAAATCATTCATGGGGCTGGGGAGATTGCTCAATAGAATAAGCATTTACCTGGCAAGCACAATGGCCTGAGTTCTATCCCCAGTTCCGTCAAAAAAATAAAAAAATCATTCATATATCAACGTTTTCTATCAGACTCTAAAACTTCATCACCAGCAGCATATTGACTGCTAACGGAGGGCACTGTTATTTATTTATTTATTTAGCTGTGTATTTAAGGTGTTCACAATAAGCATCCTGGAATCCTCTCATTAATTTCTAATTTTCTCCCTTTGGCTTTTTTCTACAGAACTAGGAACTCAAAAATAGGCCAGTTTGTAACAAGAGGAGAAATGGGCTGGGTCATTAGGTTCGCTTGATCTCACCCAACTTGTGTACGGGCCAGGACCACAAGCCCAGCTTAGTATCAGCAGGAAAACTTTATGACCAGAAGCAATCTTTGTTAACAGATGCACTCATCTTTTTTTGTTTTTACTTGATATATACCTTAGCTCATATTACATATTCAATTTAGAAACTTTACTAGATTTCTCAGTACTTTGAGCTGATATTACATGTTGGATGAATAGATTTTGTTTGTGACAGCATAAGATTATACTTTGTCAGTGTGCAATAGCTTACCTTACTTTTCCTATATGTTTAAACTTCTAAGTAATGTTTTTTCAGTTTTGAGTGTTTTGATACTTTACAATTATGGATAGTGATATAATGGACAGTTTCTTTCATAGGATTTAGCGATAGTTATCCCTAAGTACATCCCTAAATAAAAAATAAATACTATTCATGGAATTCCTGGATCAAAGGATAAAATTTTAAATTAATGGCATTTGAATAAATATTATAAATTCCTGCCAAAAATAATTTGATAATTTGTATGCCAAAATGAATGATGAAATTCATCTCTTTATGCCACGAGGATTGTGTTGCAAGTAAAAAGCAAGCATGGTACCATATTCCACTCTAACAAAAATGAAACCTTGTTTGCCGTTCGCTATCCTAGCGTTGAGTCCCTGCCTTGGGGGCTGTCTTGTTCCCCATCACTCTGGCAGTCGATCCCCTGCTGTAGGTGGCAACACCGACCTGAAGAGGGTTCACTTCAGAGTGAGAATCAAATCCGGCCAAACTCATGAGTGCTCTCTCCCAGGGGGCCTTCTCTCAGAGTAACTCTCACTCTTGTTCAACCAACTGGACATGTGCACTAGAAGTTTGAGAATCATTTTGTCAGTAGAAGTAAAGATAATGGCAAATATTTAAAAATATCACTATTACATTTCAAGGACTTTTTATTCATTTATTTCAGCCACACATATTAGTGGAGTAAGAGAATCATGGCGATGCATTATCATTTTTATTAATGAAATAACAACACATATGTATTGCTACGGAGTCATCTGGATGAATATCATTTCATATAAATCTATTCATTCAACATGTGCTATCATTTCATATTAATCTTATTAAGTATTCAAATTCATTTTAGATATGTAAAGATGTTCAATGAAAACATTTTCAAACATGTTCCTCTCATTTACGAGGAAATACTGGCATCACTAGTGAAATGTCAGTAAGGTTTTCAGATGATAACAGAATTGAGTAAAATTTCTGTTAACATCCTGATTTTGATAATTTTAGAGATTTAAAGGGACATCATGGTTTCATGGCTGTTACTTGTCCTTAGGTATTTCAGGAAAGCATCAATTGAACATACATACATATGTGTGTACATATACACAGAGAGAAAAAGAGACAGAGAGGGTGACAAGGAAAGGGAGAGAGGGAGAGAGAGACAGACAGAGACAGAGACAGGGAGAGACAGAGAGAGACAGAGAGAAACAGAGACACAGAGCAAGAAAGACAGCACACATAAAATAAAGGGAGTTTGTTTGGAATTTTTTTTACTGTTGCAACTTGCCTATGAATCTAAATTATTTCAGAAAAAATTACAAAAGCTAATTATATATGGGCAAGAAAAAACTCTCATGCATTAATGTTTTCTTCTACTCTGTGTAACTTCAGTACTAGCATTTACTTAATAATTTTGATGAAAGAATGCATGCTAATTTACAGATTATGGTTTATTTACAAATGATATACTATCCCGTTAAGGGAAACATCACTATAAAATATTTAAATGAGATATGGCAGAACTAAAGCTAAAATTAACTGCCTTTTCACTCAGAACCAGGGCTGGGGAGATGGCTCAATACTCTGTAGACTGTGCACTTGAAATCATTTAAATATATCTTCATAATAAATATTAATTACGATTCTGCATTAAAATTATTGTTCAATGCAATAAAATAATTATTCAGTGAAATACTGAAGACCTCAAGCTGTCAATTTTGTTACTGATTTGCACATTCAGTTTATATCTGACAAATGCACTAATTGCCATGCTTCATGTAGGACTCATTGGCTTTTATCAAGCCCTCCAATTTTGCTGAGAACTCCACGCTTGACAGGAGACAATCGCTGATTGTTGTCATGGTGCTTTCCTGAGATACAATAATAAAGAGAGCTGTAGCCAGGCAGGCACTGCAGAAGGTGTTCTGAAGGCTGTCACCCGCCCCTGCCCCCCTCCCATATGGGGAGCTCAGGTCCTTGACTCGCTGCTTGGGGGGCGGGATTGGGTGCCTGGGCGCTTCCTCCCTTGGAGCTGCCTCCTCTGCTGTCATCTGTTCCTTAGCAAAGTCACTCACTCGGGGCTGTGACTCATTCAGAGGACATTTCTCTGTGTCCTGGCTCACTTCAGGATGACTTTGCAAGAGCAAGGAGCCCTGGAAAGCAGGCAGGCTGAGCTTGCCTTTGCCAGAGCTGTGAGGCAGAGGGCAGGCAGAGAAGCTGGAGGCCGGGCTGTGTTGAGACTGGCTGGTGACCTTGGACACCAGGAAGGGGCCCAGATTTCAGGGCAACTCCCACTGCTTTTTCACGGCCACCTTAGGCTGACCCTACTGTTAAGGGCACCTTCCCCAAATCATTCAGTTACCCTTCCTTTTCATTGGCTCCCAAAAGTTTGTGTGCTGTGTACCACGTTCACAGTCTCAACTGCCCTCATTCATGCCCTTCTTGTCTTGTGAAAAGGAGTCTCCCTCAGTGCTCAGTTAGAAAATTTCTTGTCTCTCCTCAGATTTAAGTGCAAGACCTTCAGAGTTCATTTGCTTAATTCTAACTCTTCCTTCACTCCAGCTGTAACACCTCAGATAAGGGTTCACACTCGTGTATCCTGACTATCTGTAAAATGAGAGTAATGATAAAAACAGCAACTGTTACTTCTACTTGTACTGGCCCTGTTTAAGATGTTGGCCCGAGGGTTCTGGGTTGGAAAGAAAATGAAGACAGCAATCACAGAGAAATGCTAATGGCTTTATTTTGTCTCACAGAAGAGGAGAGATAGGCAGTAACAGGTGCAGGCAGACATAAAGAAGGGAAATTAATGAGCATTGTGTAGATGTGTTCCTACTTAAGGGAATGATCCATCTTCCCTCTATGAGCAATATTTGGCAATGGGCAATCTCTGGAGGGGTGCGACCACGTGCAAGTTAGGCTTTCAGTGTGCAGCTGTGCTTTGGGATGCACGAGTTGACCAGTTATCCCAACTGTACCTTTCAGTGGGAGTGGGGCAGATGTCGCTGCATGCCAACAGGAGGCCACAAACCACTGCAGACAGGAAAGACTTAGGAGACACAGTTGCTAATTAGAAAAGGATATCATTTAAGTAAGTGTGTGGCCATTTAAGACCATTCCTTCTTGAAAAAAAAAACCCAGAGCCACTCTACACATGGACTTATTGTGCCCCAAGAAGTTATTGGGAGATTCATAATTCAGACATAAGGAAAAATTTCCAAGTTTTTACCATAAGATTTTTTTCTGAAATTTATTTGAATGTTAAAGTGTTTCGTGATCACTATTATGACTCAATATTATCGGGAGTCTAAATCTTTATATCACCAAACTTTTCAACATCTGCTTGTAAATGTTATGTGACTCATACTACTATGCCTGGTACATTGTGCATATTCAGAAAATGTTAGCTGTTACTGCTATTACAAATATCATATTTATCACTGAATATTATCATGCAAGAAATATGACTCCTTTCAGTGCTTCATGAACCTTGTCAAATTATTCTAGCATCCTTATTTATACTCTTACTTAACTTAATATTTCTCACAAATCCTAACTGGGCCACTCTAATTTTCAGTGATTAACCCTCTCACCGTGGGCAACAAAGAAATCTGGTAGAACCATTTGATAATTGTGTAGTATATATGGGTTCAGTAAAGCAGATGTACTGTCTCTCTTTTCTATTTCCCTTCTGTTGATTTTTATAAAGAATGCAAGGATGAGTGTGGCACTTGGGCATTTCTAAGCTTTATTAGAGCTGAGGATGTTTTCTGGAAGTGAAAGAGCCAGCCAAAATAAACTCAGAGCAAATAATTTTGAAGAGAAATTCCCAGACATATAATCGATTCAGATATCATTTTCTCCCATTCCTGAAAGAAATTTATTAGCTCTGTTTATTCTTGGAAAGTAGGAATCTGAACTTATAGTAACACAGGGAAGGGCCATATTTGTCTTCAAAACTTAGGAACAGATTTTTATATAAGCAAGTTTAGATTGTTGTCCATAGGAATTACCAATAAACAACCCACTCTTTCTCTTTTGCTTTGTCTTCCCCTTTGTCTGCTGTCAAGCCTGGTAAATATTACTGCTAATTTGGTAAATATTACCCCTCAGTTGGAATTACCATTAGGGGGAGTTTTCTATACATTCTATGTCCTTGCTGGGGGTAAATATATTTTACATAACTGGATGGTTGAGTGTAGTTGCTATATTGCGATAAGTCATTAGCTACCCTGGCTTCTTAGATTGTGTGGTTGGAGGCCCAACTTCTAAGAAGTTTCCTCTTTGCAGTTTTTCCACCCCCTCTGGGGCTACAGCATCAAAATGCAAATTATAAAAAGTCAAACACAGTAGGATTTACATGTTCTGGAATCAAGACTCTCTCTCTCTCTCTCTCATTTTATTTACTTCACTCAAAGGGCTTTGATGAGGGATGTTTTGATGACTATCTCTCTGATCAGTTGCAGCATCATATAAATGATTGTTCTACAGCTTTCAAGAAAATTCTGTCATACTAGCTCACAATTTCTTTCTATCCAGCTCTAATTACACAAATTGTTATATAAACAGATGTCTGTTGCACCAAACTCTACTTTACTTGGGAGCTATAATTTTCCTGAGTTTATATGCCAGTGGCTAAAAGAAACATCTTTTGATGTTATCAGGGGATGTTTCATGCAGTCAGGATGTGAGCAGAAAGGCAGTAATCAATCAGGCTCCTTTGCCTTGGTGCTCTAAGGAACAGAAAGAAAGACTCAAGAGAGGGAATACACGGTGGGTATCAGATAAATCTCCCTATCTTGGTTACATTAACTTTTCCCTTTTCCCAAGGAATTAATTAATCCTATCAATGGACCCTTTTAAGTATCAGAAATATAATTGTTTTTAAAAAAATTTCCCATGTGAGGTTTTATTTGATCCTTATACACAAGTTTGGTAAGGTCCCAGCTATGGTCTTGCATTAGGCAACGCAAATCTAAAGTCACTGAGCTCACCTTAATCCATTTTACTTGGGCTCTAGAAACACTTCTCAGTGTCTGCTGTGTGCCAGACTTCCAGTGCCTGTTTGTACTGAAGGATTATGAAGAACAACAGATGGGAGAGCTGCCCTCCGGGGACTTAGAGTCCAGTTGAGAAGACAGACATTAATCAATGAATGATAATAGTTGATAATTATGAGCCAAGTTAAGATTGTGGCTTGAAATTTAAAAATATGAGAGTATATAGGAGCACTAAGACATATATCTTCAGGAAATGAATTTTAATTTAATCTGAGTAATGCGTGTGGCAGATCAGAGAAAGCAAAGAGCATTAATTAAGAGAAATTCTTATTATACTTTGTGACTCTGTAAAAGGCTGACTTGCTTAGAACTTGGGGCCAAAGCCTCACTGTCCATATGATTCTGTCTTCTACAAGCATGGTTAACCCTGCCAGCTTCCTGCCTAGCAATATAAAAACTTCAAAAGCTTTTCTTTCTGAAGCGGCCCCTGGTGGCTGCCTCTCCCATTTCTCTTGCCTCATAATTTATTCCACCCAGTTATGCACCACTTACTGATAATCTCATGGATCCAAAATCTGATTCTTGGTCATCAGAACATTTTTTGTAATAATCTTTCAGAAGCATCTGATATTACTGAGCACTTCCTTTGTGTCTTCATGACCTCTGGGTTATTTTTCTCTAAGTCTCCTGTTTAGGCTTCATAAGTTTTCCATTATACATTTGTTTGCTGGGCCTTTGGATCCCAGGCAACCTTCCTGTTACTTGCTGCCATATATACTGGGCCATTACTCTAGACTGTCACCCACATGCTAGCAACATAGCGTCCTAGCGCCTACCATGCAGGGGTAGTCAAAAGGGAATTTCTGGCCTATCCCCTTAGTCTTCTGCATTAGCATTTTAAAAACATCATCCATCGCATATTGATACTAAATTTCCAAAACAATACAAAAAAAAAAAAAAAGCCTGGATCAAATAAAGCCCTGAAACCTTTATGGCATATGTTTGTCATACAAGGTAGACTGCTTTAGTCCTTATCAATGGATCTATTTAAGTGAGTGTAGCAATCTTGCATTGGTGCTACTGTGGCGAGAATCCAAACATGGAGCAGAGAGGATAATCTAAATCAAATCCTCTCTTTCTGTCTCTTTTTTTAACGAACAGAAATTTACTTCTCACAGATCTGGAGGCTGGAAATTCCGAGATCAAAGTCAGCATTCTGGTCATAAGTTCTTATGTAAACTAAGATTTCAGATAACATTTATGGATGGACAAGTCAAATTTGAGACATGTTGCATTTACATATGCTCTTCTAAAAATCATTGCAATATTACTGTAATTTAGGCATTTGTCCCTCTCTTTTAAAAGAATGAAAAAAAAATCAGAAACTCCGACCTGGCATACTCAGGACATAAGAGAACTTGTACTGTAATATCCTATAACTCAGTGGTGTCCCAAATTTTCTGATCAAGGAGATTTTGGGTCCTTAGTAGAAAGTGATCAACAATGTAGAGAGTACCTAAGGAGAGTCACATGGAGAGAAAACATTCTCTCAGGCTTCACAGAGAGCAAATTGGTCAAGCAATGTCTGTGACTCATCCACATGGCTGACATAACAAAGGATCCACAAACTGTGGTACAGAGTTTCAGCGTAAATTCTGAGGGGATTTGACTGAGCTTGTCAGATACAAAAGTTACATTTCTTGTTTTATAGGTCTTGTTTTACCTTGGTCTCAACCATCCAGCAGAAAAGTATAAAAATGAGGTATAAATAATAATCCATATTAATATTCTGAGTTGTAAAAGGCTCAAGTCAACAACCTCTGACATTGCCAGTCTTATTGAAAACCCACTACTACTATGGACTACTGGACTATATTGGATTATTTTGCTGAATTCAATTACCTACAACATTTAAATGGTAATGGAATACCCATCTCTGACAAAACTAAATGAAAAAAGGTGATATAAATGAAGGACCATTTGTATCTGTACATGCAAAATAGGATAGACATACAGCTACTTATTTTTAATTCAATGAAAAGAAAGATTGGTACTAATAGTATTTAGGTAAGATATCATGTCTGGATTTTGTACTATGAATAACCACTAAGAAGACAATAATATGCAATGTATTAATTATTGTAATTGTCCTACTAACCTGTTTTGAAACTGTCTTATTACTACTTGTTTCTCAATAAAATTATTATTTTTGTATTTGAAAAATTTATTTATTTATTTATTTATTTATTTATTTATTTATTTATGAGCAGAATAGATTTATTGAAGTAAAGAAAGCTCCTGTCTGTGAGAGGGACAGGAGAGGGGTCCCGAGTGGGTAGTTCCCCACTCTCAATAAAATTAATAAAAAAATTTAAAAAATCAGATAATTTATTTGCCTATAATTATATAGCAATTATAACCCTATATTTATATAGGGTTATAAATGGCAAAGTTGGTATGTATAAATTTTTGTCCTGAATCAAGCCCCACTGCTTTCACAGGATAATATATATATATAATATATATATATATATATATATATATATATTCGGTGAGACTATTTTGCTGAAAATAGTGAACATAAACAGATAATTAATTTTTCAGGGCCGGCTGGATAGTCAGTGCTTACACAGGCGTGCTTAGGCAGCCACAGGGAGCAGGGTTAGATCCCCTGGGTGCTGCACCGGCCCTGCCCCCAGGATGCACTGAGACAGCAATTGAGATCGGGTGTAGTGGCATTCATCTGTAATCCTAGTGTTTGCAAGGATGAAAATAGGAGGATCATTAACAAGTCTGATGTTTGTAGTGAGACCCTGTACTAAATACATAAAAGAAAAGGTAGTTTTTTCAATCTTGCAAAATACCTCATTACTTTACAAATGCATAGGTTGATTTATATTTAATGTGGTTTTAAGCTTGTTACAAATTTTGGCATGGTTTAGAAAAGTAATACAAAATCATTAATGTGCTTCTTGATTTTCCATAAGTTGATACAACCGAGGGAACCTGAAACCTACACTTGACTATGTGTATTGCAAGACTAAATGCCTGATGCATAAATGCAGCTATCTGACCACTAAACCATCACAGAAAAGAACAGAAGACTCATTTACCATTCAGGTTTAGTATAACTATTTTTAGGTGGTTCCAGTCAGAGAAGTGATATTTTGATTGTCTGTGAGAGCAGTCTATTCATCCAAAAGGTAAGGCCCATCAGTAGTATGCAAAACAACACAATAGCTTCTCTAGTATGTATTCAACCCAACAAAATGCATTTTGAAAAATTTCCATAACACTATAAAGTATGGTCTTCTCATTATAAATAGTCTTAATGTTTCTTCTTCATTTCAGACAGGCTTTAAAGAATCTTAAGTAGAGCTTTTGCTGCTGTTGAGATATTTCCTGTGAGGCAGGCCTCCAAGAAGGTCATTGAACTTATTACTGGATATGTGAGATACCTGGAAAACAAACCAAAAAAGAAAAAGGCCTTATGGTGATGTTAGCAAGGATGGCAGGGCAGGTACATTAGATACAAGATAAATAAATTATTAAGAAGCTAACGTGAAGAACGCTATGTGGAAATATACACCAGGGCACCACTGGTTACTGTTAGACTGGTTCTTGACCAATGCAGGTTGGTCACTTTTCTCTGGAGTTCTGGTTCAAAGTCATCCTGGAACATAGCAACACATTTTATCCCTGAATGAGTCACTTCCTGAACAGTATGTGAGCCTCTTCGTCATTACTTTTAGGTAAGAGACTAAATGACTTGCTATATTTCAGTCTTCAGGGAAATGGTGGATTGAATGCCAGCCTCCCTCAATTCAAAAATAAGAAGCTAAAACAACAAATCTTACTGAAGTTTTTAGCTTTATTTAAGAGGAGGTAAAGGCAAGTTATCTATTTTTGTTCGCAAAAGCGTAGAAATTTTTTTCTGTTATAATCACCTAAGGATGGAAGGATTTGTTACTTGTGGAGTGACACTAAAGGAATTCACATTTGGACAAGTTTGTTGTGGCAAGGGTTTAAACACCAGATCATAGTTTAGGAGAAAGACCTTCATGGCTGCCTTCAACTTTGGGAGGCATATTTAAATAATGAGACCTATTTGTGTTTAAAAGACAATGTGTTGCTTTTCAAAAAACGAAAGAAACTCTGGTGAGCTCATGTTTTCCCATTTGTTCTTCTAATTATCAACACATCAGTACCCTGCTACACAGGAAGTGAATAGATGATGATTATGTTTGGTAAAAGAATAATAATCCTACACTGTGTGTCAAGACGACAGAACAATTTCATTTCTTGTGGAGCTGTCCACAGCTTGCTATGTAACTCATTCAGACTTAGTTTTCATACTTGCCCTTGGAGCTGTTTTTTAAGTCATAGCAAAAAAGAAGAGAAAACAGGTATAATTTAAGACATAACTGATCAGTGCAGTGAAACAAAGCATATGAATGAATGACAAATAGCAAGGTGGAAGCTAACTGTAGTTATTAAGCTGATCTAAAACAAAAACATTCATAAAGCGAAATGGTATGTCTTTGTACTTTCTGTCATCTAGCTTCAGTAAATTTTTGCTTTAAATAGCTGAATGTCACTTTTTTTGGTCTTTTCTTTCTGAACAAAGATTTTTCTCTAAATGCATATGAGATTTTCATGTGGTATTCTTATCATGGGGCAGGGCTTTTCATTTTGTCTAAATAAAAATTATATGGGTTACTATTTTAAATGAACACAAACAATAACTACTTTTCAAAAAAAAATAAAGGTTCTTCATTGACATCAATGGACTGTGATCCATCATTCATACACATCACCTTTTAGTAGCCTATATTATGTGTACATTTTAATAGACAGTAGAACAAGCAGAGACAGTAACATTTAAAAATTGTTATATTATTCAAATATTAACAGTGATCATTTTATTCACCATGTTAAAGATAGTTTTATCTTCCTTATGAGCTATTATGTTTTTTCAGCATGATTTCTTTTTAGTCTTAACTTTAAAGCTGTTAAAAATGCTGAGTGGAATGCCATTAAATAAGCATATTAGTTATTATTATTACCTTGGTTCAGAGTGCTACTACTGGAAATCACAGTGGATCTGAAATTATCATTTGCAAATTCTGTGCTGCTCTACTTTCCAGGAGGAAATGTAAATGTGCGCACATAAAACACAGCGGCTCTGTCAGTTGGCTGTTTATCATTCCCCTGAGAAAACAGGGATAGAACCATGTTGCCCAGATTTTTATAGTGTCTTTCTGTGTAGAAAAGCAAGATTTTCTTATTGACTCAGGCATGAGATTTGCATCCAGCTTCCTTCCTTCCTTCTGATTATCTAATTAAGTAACCATAATTCCCATAATTTTGTCCTTACACATTTACTCATTCAAATCCATTGCTTATCTGATTACCCATGAAGAAATCAGAGCATCAGACTGATTTTAGTTGAGAGACTATACATATATTAGAAACATAAGGAACCTTTGTCTTTTAATGATGGCACTATGGATTAGTTATCATTATTATGTAATAAAATATCCCAAAACATAATGGTTTAAAATAACCACATGAATTTAGCATATTTCATGGTTTTTTGTGGTGGTTCTGAATGAAGGTCTCTCAAGTGATAATCAGATCTCACCTTGAGATGGACCCCATATAAAAATCTGACTAATTTTGGAGGATAACTTGCCAAGTTGGCCCCATTATAATTATCTGTAACAATCAGATTACTGAAGGAACACTCCTGATTGACACTACTCATCATTTAATAAGGCCGTCAAGGGCAGCTACATGGTATGCTTGTTTTAAAAAACAACCTGTCTTGTTCATGAATTGCTTTGATATCTGGAAATAAATAAGTGCGGAACTCTCCTCCTGGCAGTGTGACAGAATACATTTTCTGAAGCATGAAAAACAGACAAACAAGACCAGCTTCTGTCTGGATAAAATACATCTTTTAATTTATGTTTGGTTTCAAAATAAGAGTAAAGGAAATGGTTAAGGCCACACTTCACCACTGCCCAAAGGATATAAAGGATCACAGGACAATGAAGAGTCACAGAACCTGGCACCCCAGTTTGCTGAGTGTGTGGGAGAGCCTTTGGCTTCTCCCCACACTCCCCGACATCTGGAGACCCCGCCCCCACGACCTCCAAGTGAGCGATTGGACTGACTCACCTCAGAAGACAAAACTTAAAGAAGAGAATAAATATATGAAAAAATGCTCCACATCGCTAGCCATTCGTAAAATGCAAGTGAAAACAACACTGAGATACCATCTCACTCCAGAAAGAATGGCTATCATTAGGAAATCAACCAACAACAAATGTTGGAGAAGTTGTGGGGAAAAGGGAACCCTTCTCCACTGCTGGTGGGAATGTAGACTGGTGCAACCATTGTGGAGATCAGTGTGGAGACTCCTTAAAAAAGTAGGACTGGAAATCCCATTCAAACCAGATATCCCCCTACTGGGAATTTTCCCAGAGTAACTGAAAACAGCATATCATAGTAATACAGGGAGAAAAACTGACCTCAGGTGGGTGACCTCCAAACGATATAGGGAACCTCCAAATGACATTGGGAAAAACAATCTCTGGACCTGACCTGTACGAGTTTGTGTTCTCTAAAACCAAAGAATGAATTTTAGGAACAAATGGAGGTAATGTGCAGAATAGATTTATTGAAGGAAAGAAAGCTCCTGTCCAAGAGAAGGACAGGAGGGGGGCCTGAGAGGGCAGTTCCCCCAGAAGCTGTGTCTTCCAGGGACTTTTATAGAGGAAAACCATATGGTGAGGCAGGTTGAAAGGTGGTAAAGACATGGGAACTGGCTTAGGTGGACAAGAGGTGGGGCAAAACTATGGCCAACCAATGGGATTACAAGCACCATTGCCCAGGTAAAGTTGATTAAGTTCAGGAACAAATAGGGAAGCGAGTCACTTAGCAAGCTGGCATGAAAATGGGACAGGGTCTATTAAGACTCTTTCAAAGTGGTTGATAGCTATTTAGAATATCAATCTCTGATGCCTATCCCTGGGGAATTATGTAGCTGTGTTTCCTCTTTTTGTCTTGGTCTTGAGGTGTGGCCCATAGGGAGTGTCTGTCTCTTCCAAGTTGCAAAGTTACCTTGTCTGCCATCTTGCCTCTTTGAGGGCCTGGCCCTGTTTGACTGCCTAGAATATTTCTATCTAACTCAGCTGCCTACAACAACAGTGATATATGTGTACTATGTTTATAGCAGCACAATTTGTGATAGCAAAATCTTGTAAATAGCCAGGATGCCCGTCACATGAGGAATGGTTGAAAAACATGAAGCATTTATATTGAAATGGATGCCACTTGAACATATGAGTATATGTGAAATAAACTAGACACACATGTGCAAATATTGTAGTCTCCCTAGTATAAGAAACCAAAAGAAGAAATACAAATAGAAATGTATAACAACAACTAAAAAGAATTTAGTGAGATAGTTAGGGTAAACTGAACTGCACATGTTGCAGGGTACTATTCAGCTTCTTCTGGATGGTTAACAACCTGAGTTCACAGATCAAAAACTGCAGAAATGGAAGGGCTTCAAGGTCAGCCAACATTTTAACCCTAGCCTTTCAAGGTCAGTGAAGACTCAGGACATAGGAGAACCTGTATTGTAACATCATGGAACTCAGTTGTGCCCCAAATTTTCCGAACAAGCAGATTATGGAGCCACAAAGGAATGTGACTGATGATCTATAGTGTGCCTATGGGGAGTCACATGGAGAGAAAACTTTCTCTCAGGCTCTCTCAGAGAGCAAACTGGTCAAGCAATGGCCGCGACTCATCCACATGGCTGACATTGACAATGGATCTACAGTGTTAGGTACAGGGTTACAGGATAAACCCTGAGGGGACTTGACTGACCTCATCAGATACAAAAGCTACAGTTTTTGTTATACAGGTCTTGCTTTATCTCAGTCTTAACCATCCAGCAGAAAAGTATAAAAATGAGGCCATAATAATAAACTGAACTGTAAATGGCTCTAGCAACAACTTCTTCAGATAATCCACTATTATTGTGGACTGCTGAACTGTATTTGATTGTTTTGCTGAATTCAGGCACCTATAATAATTAAATGACAATGAAATGCCCATCTTTGACAGGTCTAAAGAAAATAAGAGGGGATACAAAGGAAGAATCATTCTGTGTTTGTATAAACAGTACAGTTAGGAGAAATATGCAGTAGTTCTGCATAATTCTATGAGAAGCAAGATTTGCACTAACAGTGGTTGGACAGGATATTATGTCAGCTTCTTGTACTATGGACAACCACTAGGAACATTAGGTAGAAAGTATTAATTATTGAAACTCTACTATAATTCAGCTTAAAAAGGTAAGTATGCAACTACATTCTCTTAATTCATTGACTAGAGACATCTGCTCTAACAGTGTTTGTAAGTAGAATATCATGTATGCACCTTGTATGACAAAAAAACTAGTACAAAACAATATGCAATGTATCAATTATTGAATCTGCCCTGCTAATTTGATTTGAAACTGTCTCATTGCTATTTGTTCTTCAATAAAATAAAATAAAATTTAAAAAATATTAAAAAAAGAATATTTCCCAATCTAAAAAAAAAAAGAAAGAAAGAATCACAGAAAATTGAAGTGGTCGTAGGCACAAATGTTAAACTAGAGCTGCCAACCACCAGGAGACTAAATTAACTGGGTGATGAGAATTAAAGGCAGAAAAGCCAATGTTGAAAGTTGCTCCATAGTTCATACCACCTTAAGAGGCAAGATTGTTTCCAGAGCACAAACGCTCTTAACTTTCGGCATAAGCAGAGACAAATTCTCCTTAGAGCACCAATCCCAAATTTATACCCATGGGTTTTAAATGTAATAAAATAGCCACATATAAATTCATTATCAACCTGATAAGCAAGGTGATAAACTATTATGAGTAAGGATTGGCAAAAAGATTGACAACGTATTTAAATCTCAAAGTCGTAAGATCAAATATGGTCCGTATTAGTATATAAAACTATATGACATAACTAAAGAAAGTGACAATCAATCATAAAAGTAAACAAAGATAGACTATCAAAAATCATCACAGAAGATTGAAATTTTTCATTTAATCAAAGGTATAATATTTCAGTGTATATTCTTTTAATTTTCTTTTAGGTAGAGTAAGAAAAATGTAAATTGAGCTTCATCCACATTGGACACTGCTGTATATCACAGGATATTGAAAACTGTATATGTAGGATGGGAGAAAATTTTGGAAATCATTCATCTGAAAAGGAATTAGTTAAATTAATTAATGGGATTAATACTCAGAATATATAAAGATGTTCTACAATTCAACACAAAAAGTTGGACAACCTAATCAAAAAGCAAGCAGAAAAATGAACATTTCTTGAAAGAAATTCATGAATGGTTGATAATCATATTAAAAGATGTTCACCATTATTAATCTTTAGAATAATGAAAGTAAGAACTACCATGAAGTACAACTCATTGTGATTGTAATCAATGAAATTACCACTACTTGTGTGGCATGATTCTTTTTGTAAAGAATAAACATTAAAAGTGTTGGTAAGGATATGAAGAAATTTAAAATATCACGATTTGCTGGTATAATATAAAAGGTACAACCTCTATGGAAAATAGCTGGGTGATCCTTCCAAAAGTTAATCAAAGACCCATCACATGATTCAGAAATCTTTTTAGGTAGAATTACAGATGGGCTTAAGTCTAAATTTGTACCCATTATTCACAGCAGCAGTATTCCCAGGAACACAAAAGTTTTAAACTGTCCATCAACAGGTGAAAATATAAACCAAATGTAGCACACTCATACTATGGGAAATTATTTAGCCACCCAAGTGATGAAGTTCTAATGTCTGCTGTAACATGGATGAAACTGAAAGACACAATGATATAAGGCTGTTGCAAACGCACATAGACAAAGCTGTAGAGACACAGAGCAGTTTAGAGGTTCCCAGGGGTGGGGACAGAGAAGAGAAGTTTTAATGGCTATAGAGTTTGTTTGGATCATGAAAAAGTTTTACAAATACATAGTACTTATAGTTGTAACCGTAGGAACAAAGTCATTACTATATAATCATATACATGAAATGGTTGAAATGGCTTAGTTTTTAGAAACATATTCTATCACATTAAAAGTAATAAAAAATGGAGGAAAGAGACAACATGGCTGAAGAGAGGAGAAGACTCATTCAACTAAATCACAAATAATTGGAAGCAAAGGGAGGGACCTGCACCCTGAAACTGAAGTCAGTCTGACATAAGAAACTAATACATCAAGTGAAACATAGATGAAGGACTTAGCAGTCAGCCAGCCCACTCAGCTAGAGGCGGTTCAACAGATAGGGCAGACTGCCCACTGCACTTGAAATCTAAGAAGAAGAAAGAGGAGGAGGAGGGAGAGGAGGAGGAGGAAGAGGAGCAGGAGGAGGAGGAAGAGGAGCAAGAGCAGAAGGAAGAGGAGGAAGAGGAGTAGAAGGAGAAGTAAGATACATTAAAATAGTGTGACTAAATCAAGCTATAAAGGACAGACTTGGGATATAAGGTTCCTGCCTTTCTTGCCTTTCTCTGAACAGAAAACACTAAAGTCCAACACTAAATTCTGTCAACATGAGCTGCTCCTTCCCTGGTGATTTTCAGTTGTTCTTTGTTTCTTTTTTTAATTTTAAAATTTAAATTTATTTGTTTATTTGGTACAGAGTCTTGCTATGTAGCTCTAACTGGTAGCAATCCTCAGGTCTCACCCTCTCCAGCACGGGGATTACAGGTGTGGGCCACCACATCTGGTTTTGGGGCTGGCACACCTCGGTTCTGGTGCAACATGGGATAAGGGGTGGAACCTAGGTCTCTTGCTATCAGGCAGGTACCCAGACTGCTGAGCTATCTCCCCCAGCCCCTTTTCTTTACTCTTTCTTTCTTTCTTCCTTCCTTCCTTCCTCTTTCTTTCTTTCTTTCTTTCTTTCTTTCTTTCTTTCTTTCTTTCTTTCTTTCTTTCTTTCTTTCTTTCTTTCTTTCTTTCTTTCCTTCCTTCTTTCTTTCCCTTTCCTTCTGTGAATGAAAACAGTAACTGCAACTACCAGGAACAAAAAGAAAGACTACAGGAGTGCATAGTAAATGAAATAGTGTGGTGGATTGATGACTGGAGGTCTGATTGTAATATCCAGCTGAAATGAACCAGTGTGGTGCTGAGTGTGGGACACCTATCAGAGGACTGTTCAATGAAGTGAAAAGAACTGGAGAAAAAGAGGTGCTGTTAGAGCTGCTTGAAGCTGTTGGGAGCTCTTGATTCTCCAGAAGATCTTCTCATGCTGGCTTTCCTGATATGGACTCAGCTGTTCTCACTGCCACCAGAGGAGCTTAGGACCTTGCTGTCTCTGGGATGGATGTGGTTCCTTTTGGGGTACCTTTTGGCTCTGGACCTTACGTTGAGTATTGGCTCCAGTGTAGACCAGTCAGTCTGCTAGGATAGATCTTTCATTCCACTGGCACAGACTTTCTAGCTTCCACCTATGACCATGGGGTCTTCTCAGCACAGATCTGTGAATCAGGCTCATGTGAGACACTGACGTGGTCACTTGGCCTGCAGCTAGACTCTCATGGGGGACATTGTAATGGGACCTGGGTTTTGTACTCATGCCAGATGTTGCCCTGGAATCCAGACTCTGAGCTGGATTCTTTTTTTTTGACATTTCATTTTATTTTATTTATTTTTTTTCCATTTATTTTTATTTTATTAAAATACAAATGTCAATCAGACAGTTTCAAGACACCTTAATCATACAGAGTCGATGAATTAATACATTGCAAACTGTTTTCATAACGTTTTGGTACTGTACAAGGTGCATACATGAAATTATATTTACAGGTTTTTTTATAGCTGAATTATATCAAAGATTCAATAATTAT